>JBAJNP010001270.1:0-65170 GCA_036877545.1 Yasuhikotakia modesta | reverse complement strand
TTCCTTTTCTCCCTCCCCCTGCTCGAGGCACATCTCCAGAATTGACCTCCCCAAACAAAAACAATTCCAGTTGTTCAACAATTTGCACTACATGCACAATTTAATAGTTGTCAATAGTTGTCAAATGACAGGTTGTCAAATGACAGGTGTGGTACGTCACCAATGATGTAGCAGCTACGCAAGCAGAACAGAGAGTGCGAGATTCAAATACATGTAACATCTTGTCCGTGCAAGCCATATAAACTACCCAGGCATCGTTGGAATTGTGTTCTTATTGGCTACATTTTCTGTCAGTCATTTTGTTTCGATACGTTTATTGGCTTTTGTTGTAAAGACAACATGATAGGACGCGCAGATCATGACGTCACATAAACTAACTGCTATGTTTGGATAGTTTGAACTAGATACCGCCTATCTTATTATTTTTTTCTGTGAGGGCGGTCTGGTTGTTTATTACACCCTAATCTACAAACCCGTTCAACTCTTTGCTTTCCGGGATGTTATTCGGTGGACTCTTACCTTTTCATTCGATCTGGAGCTTTTAGCCGTGGATGCGCGTTCGGCTCGTTATTACAACTTTACCAGCATGTGTTTGTTTACGTGTGTTATGTTTACTGTTTACATAAATGTAAAAAATACATTCGTTATACACTTTTCACCGAAAACAGCGGTCAGTCATAGATGCTTGGGGGTTAGACCTTTACAATGATATATAGTTTGTGAAGATTAATGATATTATTTTAAATCTATACCTTAAATCTATACATAAACATTTAACTTGTGCATAACAAAGCGCGTCAGGACGCCGGCGGGTTGGTGCGGGTTAAGAGGTTAAAAGGCTTTGACCAAACTGGGCGCAAAGTCTATAAAGGAAGGCGCTACATAGAGAGCCTGAAAGTCATGCCCCCTCCTCAGAGAAGTGATGGTCAACAGGAACGCCGTCTTAAGATGATCAGATATTTCCTCAAAGGGCTCTAAAGGTGGAGCACAAAGAGCTTCAAGAACTACAGCCAGATCCCAAGGAGGGATATGAGATCGTACTTGGGGCCTCAGCCTCAGTTCACCTCGGAGGAAACGTGTAATCCAAGGGTGTCTACCTATAGGATATCCACCTAATGAAGTGCGGTATGCAGAGATAGATGCCACATAAACCTTCAAGGTGGAGTAGGCAGGTCCTGCAGAGAAACGAGCCTGCAAAAACTTCAAGACTGCATTTACAGTGCAGCCCACTGGGTCTTGCTGGCGCTCTCTGCACCATGAAGTGAAAAGCTTCCACTTCAGAGCATAAAGTTTCCTCATAGAGGGAGCTCTGGATTGTAAAATGGCCTCCACAACCTCAGTTGAGAGACCAGAAGCCAAGAGTTGTGCCCTCAGCCATGTGTGTGCCAAAGCATCCAGCCCCAGATGAACCAAAGGGGACTTTGCGCAGTCTCGAGAGAGGCAAAGAGGTCTACTTGGACACAACTGGGTGAAGTTTCCACTCCCCGGGCCTCGGCCTCTGCCTCAACAGGATGTCTGCTCCCACATTGTAACATCCAGGGATATGAATGGCTCTGAGAGAGAGCAGCTTTCCCTGAGACCAGGGAAGGATCTGGCGTGCTAATTTGAAAAGAGGGCACAAACGCAGACCTCCCAGATGATTGAAGCAAGCGACCACCACTGTGCTGTCGGTGCGAACAAGGACATGGTGGAGTAACAGGTCTGGGAGATCATGGTACACTGCCAACATCTCTAGAAGATTGATATGCCAGGACAGCTGGCAACTTTCCCAAAGACCTAGGACTAAGCGGCCACTCATGACCACTCCTTAACTGGTAAGGGATGCAACGGTCGCTAGGATGACATGGCGACAGCGATCGCCCTCTGTAAGAAAACAGGGATGGAGCCTTTAATGACGATGCCTCACTGGGGGATAGGTAGCTAGCTACAGCCTGCTCCACCAGAGGCATTGCTCAGCCAGCCCTGCCACATTAACATAGATTTTGAAAGCAGGGCTATATATGCGGGCTGAAAATGGCTTTCCCCAAGACTTAGATATCATTATGGATATCTTTAATAATGGATAATCTTCATTATGGATATCTTTAAAAAGGGGAGGCTCCTAAGTATAGGTCCAGACTGGTCACATAAAAGCATTTATTTAACTTGACTTCTATGTGCATCAGCCTGCTGCTCGGTGGGCCAACGTCAAGTTTGGCCACAGCAAGAGTTATAACCTCTATGAGCTCTTCATATTTAAGTGACATATGTGTGCTTTTAACATTTTCTACCTCCAGTTTTTTGTGTGGAGGAAGAGCGATACAATGAGCCCTCCCCCCGAGAGGACGTAACCGCACTGCGGGCTTCCGAACCCAGAGAGAGCGGATCTAACGGGTGAAGACGGTGTGTATTCCCGCCCGTAATGTAATGCGGGCAGGGAGTAACACACAGCTCGAAATTCTGCTTTTAAACACCCCCTCTATCACTCTTTGCCTTGGCTTTAGGCATGATGATGCTAATACATAGAGACAAAATCACGCAGGACAACTTCTACAAAGCTATCAAGTGACAAAGGACAGACAATGTAACACAGAGCGCTTCGCTGAATGAACAAAGCTAACCTGAGCAGCGTTTTGAATGTGCGTTTTATAGTCACTTGGTCATGCCGTCACCCAACCTGTGACGACACGCCCCCCAGTTTGTGATTAGACACCTGTATCAGAGTGCATAAAAGCTGATGCCGTTCCCATAGCGTTTCGACGCAGCTCGAGTTCCTGAAAGGGAACTAATATTTTCATAAATAAAGTGAAATAAAAATGTAATTTATTCAGTCAGTTTGGATCTGTCCTTTCAAATGTAAAATAATTGTAGGTAAACCTTTTCTTCTAAATAAAGAACATTACTGTGATGCTGTGTCCTTCAGGTGTTCAGTTCATGTGGGACTGCTGCTGTGAGTCTGTCAAAAAGACTGATAAATCTCCAGGATCAGGCTGTATTCTGGCTCACTGCATGGGTCTCGGCAAAACCCTGCAGGTGAACAAGCTTTATTTTACCCAGAACCATCGGTGTCTTGTCACTCAGTCATACCAGATGATGTAGATGATATTTTGAGTGATGTTGGTTGGGCTGTGAGTCTGCTGCTGTTCTATTGTTGACCTGCAGGTGGTGACTTTTCTCCACACTGTGCTGCTGTGTGAGAAACTGAACTTCTCCACGGCTCTGGTGGTGTGTCCGCTCAACACTGTGCTCAACTGGCTCAATGAGTTTGCCAAGTGGCAGGAAGGCCTCAAGGATGAGGAGAGTTTAGAGGTAGAGATTTGGTATTGTATCGTGTAGATATTCCAATTGCCTTTTATTATAAGTTATCAGTTTGAAGCTCCAGATACAGTATGGTTTTAAATTTACATGATGATTACAACTTTTTGTATTCTGAAGTTAAAATTTTTCTACACATGTATTGTTTAATTTAAACCCATGATGTTGATGTTTGTTACACCCATAACCTGTAACCTGTAATTTACCTTTTTGATGGTTGGCTGACCCTTTGCGTGCGTACTTCATGGGTGTAGTGCTGTGGACACACTTTTCAGGTGACTGAGCTGGCCACAGTAAAGAGACCTCAGGATAGAGCATACGCTTTACAGCGCTGGCAGGAAGATGGTGGTGTCATGATCATGGGCT
Organism: Yasuhikotakia modesta; assembly: GCA_036877545.1. NCBI lineage: Eukaryota > Metazoa > Chordata > Actinopteri > Cypriniformes > Botiidae > Yasuhikotakia > Yasuhikotakia modesta. The sequence goes on along the minus strand of JBAJNP010001270.1, from coordinate 61,510 downwards.
ATGAGATGTACCGAAACCTCACGCAGGGCCGAAACATCAAGAGCAAGAAGCTGAAAGAAGCTTTTAAAAAAACTCTAGTTGATCCAGGTAATATACTGCATTAGAACAGGGTTTCCCTTTAATTCACATGAAAAACCTGGAAAATTAGGGAGTCTGAGATTTAAAATAATATCCAGGTCTGGAACATTGGAATTATCAAACTTCCTATGGACAATTTCACAAATATTTTAAATGTTTTAAGTGAACATTTGCCTAGTTGCAATTAAATTTTTTTTAATGCTTAAAATGGCTTTTTAAAGACTCCCTTTCTTTAATTCAGCACATATACTAAAATTTGATCGATTCAGTAATAATGTGTGCTTCTGTCTACATACTGTTCTAACAAATAGAGGCATAAAATAGTCAAAAATATAAATTAAAAAAATAATTTAACCTGTAGCTTAGTTGATAGAGCATTTCGTTTTGATTTCCAGAGAACGCACATATTGATGAAATGTATCTTAAATGCACAGTAAGTCTCTTAAAATAAAACTGTCAAAAGCATACATGTAACAATTGCTAAAAGTTATGTAATTTGTAGGTCCAGATTTTGTGATCTGTGATGAAGGTCACGTGTTAAAGAATGAAGCATCCGCTGTTTCCAAAGCCATGAACTCCATCAGGACCCGTCGGCGAGTGGTGCTGACCGGCACGCCACTGCAGAACAACCTTATAGAATGTGAGTGTGTCTCATTACAGCACCTGCCTTCAGAGACAAACAGAAAAGTCTAAGAAAAGTCTCTTTGCTGGGGCGCAGGGCTCATAGCATGGCACCAGCAATTCAAAAGAACACAATATTCACGTTTAACTGCATAAAAATACTTGAAGACAATAACTTTAGTGAACAGGGGAATTCCCCATCAGAAACTTACATGGGGGGATTTGTTTGGGGGGCGGGGCTTGTTGCAATGTGTTTATTGTGTTGTAGGAGGCGTGACATTAGGTGGAACTCCTGGTGGAATCTTATGCTTTCAAAGCTAGCATACCATTACCACACTTACCAACTGTCTACCTTTAAATCTAAAGATAAACTTGTATGTATGAACAACTATATATTACATTTATCATGTGCAAATAACTTCCTCACACAAGTTAAATGCAGTTGTTCTTTTCCCTTAGCCACTGACTGGCAACAAGTGTGCAGCCTGACTCCCCGGCATATTGCTGCAGCCAGAATGTTAGATTCATAGGCTTGCCATTTTTGTATGCATTATGCATTAGGTGCTTTGTGTGCCCATCATGGGCATCTCATCAGAGCTGGACTCTAATCAGTTTAAATCTTTCTACCTAATCTGTATTTTGATGATAGTGCAGGATGTGTTAGAGCCAGTCTTTTTTCTGTAGATCACTGTATGGTGAACTTCATTAAAGAGAACCTGCTGGGTTCAGTGAAGGAGTTCAGGAACCGTTTCATTAACCCAATCCAGAATGGCCAGGGTGCTGACTCCACCCCCTCTGATGTGCGTGTCATGAAGAAACGCGCTCACATCCTTTACGAGATGCTGGCTGGATGTGTTCAGGTAAGCCCAATGATCACAACCAGTGAAAACTACAATGTTACGCTCTGATATCATATTTATGTAGAGTCATATGATATGTACACTACCAATGTCCATTTTCTGCGGATGATTTTGTTGTTTTCACACAGAGAAGGGACTACACTGCCCTTACAAAATTCCTGCCACCAAAACATGAGTATGTGTTGGCGGTACGGTTAACACCCATTCAGTGCAAGCTGTATCGATACTATCTGGAGCACTTTACAGGTACCAGTCCTGTTAATTTGACATTCACTCTTTTGTGACAGATTGAAAGCAGAATTTGTCCAAAATTCTCATCCCTGGGTTATTATAAAGGAAACGTTTTTTTCAGTTATGACCAGCTTGTTTTTAAATATTCAAGAAAAATTAAGGAACAACAGGTTAGCAATCTAGTCAAATCCTAATTCCTGTACTACAAAATAAAGTTTAAAACTTTCTGGATATTTACATTTAGGTATTTAGTGGATACTTTTATCCAAAATGTCTTACAAGGGAAACAATGAAGTGATTAGGAAAACAGTTTAGCAAACAATGAAGTATTTGCTGTGTATGCTGAAAATGTTGTTCAGAAATGAGGTTTTCAGTCTTTAAGGTGAAAGTAGTGTTTTTCTTTGCTCTTAAGAATAAATGAAGAGGATTAGTTTATTTTAGCTAAGAATGTTCTCGAACTGTAGCTGCTGTACAGCTGGACAGTGAGAGAGTGGCAGCTGACAGCAGGCCTCAGGCCTGTTAGAATACATTCCCACGCCTTACCTAATGAAGAGCTCTGGGAGAATTTTGTAGCCCGAGGCTCATTAGGCGGCTTTTCCGCTGCTATGCTGCTGCGTTGCTGCGCTGTTGTTTTGACTGTGGGTGCAGACCACCAGGCTGGCACTGTCTTACCTTTCTGCTGTCCTCTAGTGTTTGTACTTTAGTGCAGATGGGCTGCATTACACAAACCCTAGTCCAGTTTGTTTTATTCTGCATGTTTTTTGCGTCTCTTTCTTGGGTCTAAATAGAAATCACAGCTTTATAGCTTCACGGGTGTGAGGATGGACTTCCACTGAATAAGGGTAGTCAGGTGAAGGACATTTTTAATTTGAAGCTTATGACACTTATAATGTGACTGTGACATATTGTTTATCCCTGCATATTAAGATAAGATATTCTTTTATTTGTCCCGCAGTAGGGAAATTGCATTTAGCAACAGCAGGGGTTCAGTACAGAGAGAAGAATTTCTAGACTAGACCAAAATATACTATACATGAATAGCTTTAAAATAGCTAAATAATAAAAATAGCTTAAGAATAGCTTAATTTATACTGTGCATCATAATTAGCATCAGTTGATTAATTAACACTTTTCCTATCAACTAGTGTTTAAGCGAACAAAGTTTAATCATTTTTAAATAAATAAATAATAATATATAACAAAATTAATATAAAGTAGCCTATATATGTGCATATATATATATATATATATATATATATATATGAAAACAGGACATTAAAGAAATTTATATGCCAGGAAAATATAAATGGTCATTAATAGAATTATATATGATGACATCCATCCATCCATCCATCCATCCATCTATCTGTATATTATACCCATTATTATACTTACAACAAGAAAATAATTTGAGCTCCTGTATAGCTCAGTTGTGGGTTCAAAATGTATAAATGTATAAAAATGTATAACTTCATGTGGTAATGTGGTATAGTTGTAAATATTATACCTTATCTTAAACGTTGTTATATTTAGGCATTTGCATGCCTAAATCAGGGGCACTTTATTTTTTTCCTGCCGGCAAAGGGAAATGAACTTTAACCTTCGGTTATGAAATTTTAACCCTCTGGTTACAAGTCCAACTTTCTTATCAATAGGTGACAACTCCCCCAGTAAGCCACAAAATGCACATCATTTGCCACATCTAGTGGCAAAGTTTTGTTTTCACATTTGGTGGTACAGAAAAGACCTTAGCTGTAACATTTAGCTTAAATGTTTTTTTTCTCTCCCTCTTAACAGGTTCTGGTTTTACCGTGGAGGGTGGAAGGAACCGTGCAGGGACCAAGCTCTTCCAGGATTTCCAGATGCTCAGCAGAATTTGGACTCATCCATGGTGCCTCCAGCTGGACTATATCAGCAAAGAAAACAAGGTGAGAATAAAGAGAGCAGACTCCTCAAAAAATCGACAACTTTCCTTGAAGTCATTGCATTTTGTGCACATAAAAAACCAAATACTGACCAGGGAGCCTCTGGCTCCTAAATGTTTGATGTAGGGTTAATAGTTTTCAATTAAAGAATCAATATTGGTAGTAGCTGATTGTTCAAAAGTCTTCTTGCTCATGCTCAGGTTGAGTTTTGTAAAGTCAATTTTGAGGATGTTACAGTATTGTTTTACATGGAGACTGCCCTTTTAATTTATTGTTACAATTACATGCTGTAATATATGTGAGGATTTTAGGCACACTTTGTGAGATCTTGTAATGTTTACACTGTGTGCATCTTGTGATTTTATTTGTCCCTCGTTGTCTATGTAGTCGTGTAGTGTATGTCTTAATTATGTCTTAATTGGTCCTAGAGGAATCCTGTTTCATTCCTCTATTTATTGCATCTGCTTTATATGAACAAAAACAATGTGTTGACTCTCTTGACTTGATTCTTGAGTCTGATGGGCTGACATGTGGACTGGCAGCCATGTGGTGTTTCAACATTTTTTGACATTGTGACTTTCTCTGCACACTGACAGGGATACTTTGATGAGGACAGTATGGAGGAGTTCATCGCTTCAGAGACAGAGGAGTCCTCCATGAGTCTGAGCTCAGAAGATGAGAAGCCCAAAAGGTGCACAACAGATTTTGGCATCCCAGTTTAGGTCTTTTGTTGTGAGCAGTATGAATAGAACTGATTCACTCAAGATGGCTTAAAAGGGCTTTACAAAGCTGAACATGACCGATGTCAATCGCATATGTAGATCAAGTTCATTTTCTTTAGTGGCTTTCCAATATTAAAATAGAATAAAACACCCAAAATTAAAACAAGTAGTTAGGTTAGCTGATTACCTTAAAACACTATAGATGTCCCAGTCATGTTACACCTCTGTTTATGTAAAAATCAGCATAAAGCTTATTGAATCATTCTCCCTGATTAACTGTGTATAATATGTCTGTGTGGTGACCCTACTGTGACTGATCTGAATTCCTGAACACACACACACACAGGAAGAAGAAGCGAGGCAAAAGCAGGGAGCGGAGCTCAGAGAATGAAAGTGATGACCTGGAGGTGATAAAGGAGTGGAACACCAGCTCTCGTGGAGGAGACCCTGTGGGCAGGAACACTGCAGAACCTGTGGAGGAGGGTACAGCTAAACCTACAAAATCAACCCCTTACAAATTACTAAGTGTGATTATTGTAAAGATTAAATTACTGGCATACCTTATAAGTTTACCTTATAGGTATTAAAGCTGCAATGTGTAACTTTTGTGTCTCTATTGCCATCTCTGTTCATAACAGTAAATTGCAAGTTGGATGACAAGTTAAAATTCTAATACACTAAATAAAACAATTAATTAATACAATAAAGGTGAGTAAATAACTGACACCTTTACTGCTGGCCAGCCTTCATGCCGATGCAAATGTAGAACTAAACTGTTTAGTCATTTTAAGAATGTTAAATGTTCTCATATAAAATGTCTTCAGTGTGTATCTGTGCTTGGTGTTTTTTTTTCCAGTTCGGACCTTGTCAAACTCTGGTCCCGGCAGCCCATCACGGGACTGGTACAAAGAGTTTGTGACTGAGGCAGATTCTGAAGTCCTAGAGCATTCTGGCAAAATGGTGCTTCTGTTTGAAATCCTCCGCATGGCTGAGGCCGTGGAAGATAAAGTGTATATGAAGATTTACTAAATCCATTCTTTAATTGACAGCTTTGTTTGTTTTTCATTGTTACAATTTGTGTGTTTAACTAATGTATGTGATGCATCATCATGAGGTTTGTGTGACCAGGTTGGTGTTCAGTCAGTCTCTCATTTCTCTGGACCTCATTGAGGATTTTCTGGAGTTGGCAGGCAGAGCCAAAGAAGAAGGGAAAACCTCACCATACAAAGGTTAGAGTCATTAACACATACTTGTATGTAGGTATTTATTGCAGTCTTGGGACTGTTTTGTCTTCCACTGGATCCACCTGCAAAGGGCATTCTGCTCTGTGACCTGTTGTTGTGTTTTCTGCCTGAACATACATTTACTGTCTGAATCACTGTTGCATACAGTCATAACTGATTTTGTTGCTGGGGGGTCAATTTTTGCATTATTTATTTTGCTAGTTTCTTAAACTGTTGGCAGAAGTTCCCATTTTTTTCATGTTTGCGTCTGGAACTAGGAGTAATTTTAGTTCCAGGAGCACCTTTTTGAAGAACTAAATTAGCACCTACTTCAAAGTAGGGCCTAAAAAGTCTCCTGGAACTATTTGTGACAAATGTATGGTGTTTGGCAGTGCGCTATACAAAACACAGACATTATTATTAAGCGCACCGCTCGCATTTATACCAAGAATTAAACTATTACAAGACATAAACATACAACAACAAAATATACATACTATACAAAAAGTAATGGTTAAAGATAAGGTACTTTGCCAACTTACAAGACTCCAAGTCTTGTCTTGTATGCATCCTGTTTTTTTCTCTTTTTGTCATGTTATTAAATCAAAATGTTGATACGTGAACACCTACACCTAGGTGACCGTGAAGAGAGCTGCAGTTCATCCACAGTTCTATTGTTGTACTTGTTAGCCAACGTGTCAGATTTACAGACTAATAAATATTTGTGATTGGATTTCAGTGTTTTTTTGGTTGGGGCCCGGGGCTTGTAGATTTTCAAAAATTCATTGCTTGATAATCAATATCCATTCAATTTGATTTTTCTCAAAAGTGACAGCCCTAAAATATACATTAATGTATCATCTGATCATGAAACATTAGTTATAATTCCAGCCGAATCATGCTGATGAATTGTCTGTACCAAACATTTACAAATAAAACAAACAATTTTCCCATTTACATTGTTTACATCAGATTTATATAAAACAATCATAAATGTTGTTGTTTTGTAACAATGCATGCAACCAAGGGTTACTGTGGTAAAATTGAGAGGTAAAAAACTCGTTTTAATAGTAAATGGTGATTTGGGTTTTTTAAATCGTTATTGTTTTATCGCAGTGGTTCAGTTGATGAACTTTTTTGAATGTGTTTTTTTGAATGAAATCCACCTGTGAAGGATTTTTTTAGCTTTTACAGTTTTACTGTTTTAAACGTGCAGTAGCACAATGCAGTAATGTAATGCTGTTTAATGTTATAAAGGTTATCAGTTATCATGTAATATGACATTTCTAGACTGACTCCATTTTGTATTGAACCACAATTTAGTTAAAATGGACAAAAGCAATTCTGTCATCCATGACTTTTAATGGTCTATTGTGCATTTATGGATAATTCTGCAGTTTTATTTAAAAAATATTTTATATAAATTAACCAAATCAGCAGTGTGTGTCAAGCTCACATTTTGATTTGGTTTGTCCACTGAGTGCAAACTGCATTTATGTGGAAACTCGTATTCCACAGCTCACACATCTGATAGAGATATAGGTTACATGTGCACAGATACATACAAACATGCGCTTATAAACACAAGTCTCTGAAATAAGGTTGTGTTCCTAATTAAATCTGCTAGCAGCTGTTTTTGCTTTCATTTTTAAAATGATTAGACCTTGACTTTGTGTTCCACAAAAATGTTTGCTGAAGGCTTTGCAATTTGTAATGAAAAGATCACAGAAGAGTAATTGGAAACATATAGAAAAATGTTTGTTATGAACACAATTTTGGGAGGCTGTAACATTATAAGCTGAATATAGCATGTACTTCGCCACCTCTTGGGTGCAAACCTTCCCTGAGCTCTCTAGATTTTTTTTTCACTTCTCAAGTGCTTCTCATGGCTGCTGCCGCTGTGTGTCTGCTGGTAAAAGACTGTCCTGCAAGCAACATGTTGAGTGACTTTGCTGTGTATTTTTTAAGGTGAGGGCAAGTGGTTTAGAAACATTGACTACTACCGCCTGGATGGGTCCACCAACGCCCTGACCAGGAAGAAATGGGCAGAAGAGTTCAATGACACCAGTAATGTTCGGTACACATAATTCCTTTTTGAAGTAACAAACAGCTGTCAAGGACACTTAGCAAGTTTTCAATTTGATTGGCTAAGATTTTCAAATCCCAGAACCAATATTTTTGGCTTAGAGTTTAGCACGTTCTTGTGTTCTCCACAGGGGTCGCTTGTTCCTCATCTCAACCAGAGCTGGTTCTCTTGGGATCAACTTGGTGGCTGCAAACAGGGTCATAATTTTTGATGCCTCATGGAACCCATCCTATGACATTCAAAGTATTTTTAGGGTCTATCGCTTTGGTCAAGTGAAGACTGTGTTTGTCTACAGGTTTTTGGCTCAGGTAAAAAATTTTAATTAGAAAATTTGGTTAGATTTAGATTTCAGGAATATGTATGTGATTATTTTTTCTGACATTCATTTATGATTATTAGAATAGCCATTAGCTGTAGTCTTATCCTGCTGCTGCACCCACTAAACGTTGATTTGAACATTGTCTTGGTACAGGGAACCATGGAGGAGAAGATTTATGACCGTCAGGTTGCGAAACAATCGCTGTCTTTCCGAGTCGTAGACCAGCAACAGATTGAACGTCACTTCACAATGAATGAGCTGACAGAACTCTATACGTTTGAGCCTGACCAGTTGGATGATCCTTCCGAGAAGAAAAGCAAAAGAGCCACACCAATGCTGCCCAAGGTGAGAACCACCTTCACAGCTTCATTTGCTTTTTGCCAGAACAGAAATCATGTTGTGGTTCCTTTGTCTGATTTTACATATGGTGAATACTCCAGACGCGTGTTACCTTTGAACTTCACAAGTTGTGATAAAATTGTTTATAAACTCACATGGCTGGCCTGAAAGTTATTTATTGTTAGGTGCGGGTGCATATTCACTGCAAAAAACCCCTGGAGATTTTACAAGATACCATTGGCCTTCAATTATTAATTCAGTTATACACAGCAAGCAGCTGCACACATCTCTCCGTATTTACCCTTATTTACTGGAGACAGTTAATATTGCAGACCTTGAAGATGCTGGGAGTTTTTAACTAGAGACAAAGGCATCCAGTACATCTAGCACAACATGCCCGCAGGCACACAGCTGCACAGATATTTGTTAATGTACCACAAGGGGGTTTATATTGGGGTGAAAAACCCCCTCCATCTTTGCTGCAGTCTTATTCTGATGATCCTCCTGAAAGTTTTACATTCTATCTGTTGGTGTTAAGGAAGCCTGTTATTCTTTTATCAAGCTTTTTAAAAAAAGATGTGGCCAGACCTACAGCTCAGCACATGGCCACACTTCATATTTGCACCAGAATGTAGACAGTCAGCTGTTGTGGATGGTACCCAGTGCACTGCCTTTAATAGTCTGTAGATGAGTCACTTATATCTCCAGTTGTGACAGGAACCTCAGAAGTTTCTGGAACACAGAAAATATTTCTAAACTTTACAAACTTTTGCCTACCCAGGGCTTGAAATTTACTTTTTTACTTGGTAGCACTGCTGCTCCCGACTTCAAAAAGTTAGGAGCACCAGCCAAAATTTAGGAGCACCCACCAAAAATTAAGGAGCACCACAATTACAAAGAGATTTATTTTATTTAAAAACAACACCAATCAACAACAATCACTTGTTATTTAAACAGATTTTTTAAAAATAATTCATTCAGATTAATTAAACACTTTATCCGCAGTAATACTTTATATTCAGCCTTTTTAAATTACACGCGGTAGTTCACATGACAACGGAGAGCAATGAAAGGCGGTGATTGACAACAAATATAAACCAATCTAAGGTCTGCATTAAAGTTAATAACGTAAAGACGCAGTTTAATTGGTTATGTAACGTTGTATAGGACGCTGCACTGCTCGCTGTATCAGCGCACATAAGACACAAACCATGCAGTATTTGCAAACATTTTTTAGAGAAATTAAAACAGGTCGTGCCACAACAATTACACGCACTAGCACAAATGCTCCCAAATATCTTTTTAGCTCGCACAGATAACATGTCAGGAGCATATGCGATTAAAATGGTCGCAATTTCGAGCCCTGCTACCTTCTCTTTACCTGCTATAGGTTTAGAGTACAAGCTTAAAGTGTATGACACTGGTACTTCACACATTGAAGCAATAAATGTGCAGTGTACATGTACATGTTTAGACAAATGGTAACCACACCATTTACAACCATTATCATGTAACGTTTTAAGAACATTGGGCAGTACACTCAATGCTCTCCATGATAAACTCAATGATAAAAGTGTCCTTTCTTAAGTAAAGACAGTTTTTAGTGTTAACTTCTTATGTTTTTGTTTTTTTGCGCTGAACTTGAAAAACAGGTTTATAAAATGTACACCACATTTTATAAACGTTTGATCTACTGAGCTAACTATTTCCTCCATCCCCCCTTTCCCTCTCTTACTGCCCTGTCCTTGTGTCCTGTACCAGCTCACCCAAACATCATGCCCTAGTGAAGGCCATCTGTTACACTGATTCACTGCTTTGTCTCTGAAGTTTTCAAAGGAGGACTGTAAACTGCCCCCAACCTGAAGAGCAGTCATTATTTCAAAGCCCTTTTAGGATGTCCTTGTGCTCTTCAGAGAAACTAATTGGAGACAAAGGAATCTGGTGGACTTCCACTCTAATGACAAAGAAGGATGCTGTGGCCCAGACACGAGAGCCACCCAGCTTGGGGTCTGGCCCTGCCTCAGGCTTTAAGGAGGCCCCTATTAAGAGCTGAGACCCAGGGTCGGCTTGACTTGACACAGGCAGCCAGGTTTGTGCACTTCCTGACAGCACTTCATCTGCGGGAAAAGTGGTAATTTGCTTTCGTTCTGGCTCCCCTGCTGACTGGGTCTGCTTGAGTTGGCTGTAGTCTGGATAATTAGCTGCAGGAACTTCTTAATAAGTATCCCAGATGTTCCTGAATGACTGTTTACATGAATCTACATGGAATTACAGCAATATCTAATTATTGACCTTATTCTATATAAGACAATATTCTGGTGTTTATTTGAGTTGAATATTATTTTCATGTTCCTGTTTTACATGTTATAGAACATAGAATGATTATTACATTCCCATGCCATGCTGTCCAATGTTCCCAACAGAATTTCATGTTGAAACTTGTTGAGGTACCATATACAGTTCTGGATATTTTATTTTTAATTTGACAAAAGCTTCAAGTGCAGATTAATGATGCGGATAGCAGGTTCATTATTTGTCATGCTATATGTGCAAATAGATGATGCTGTTTTTTTGGCCATTGTTTCCGGCTGGGATCATATTGCCTGTTGGATCATGTTGTGTTGTCTTGTTCCTGTTGCAAAATGTAACAAAGACTTCCACATGATGTTAAAAATCTGATTGTATACATGCCTATAATGATTTTGATAATGCAACTAAAATATAAATACTTATGTCTCAATTCAATTGGTGCTTTAGCCAGACTTCTGCCTTTAGCCAGATAAAAGTAATTAGAAATCAATGTTTACATGGTAGTTTCTTATTCAAAGTACTGCCTTAATCAGGTTAATATTGGAATATTGCTTTTCATGTAAACATACTGAATGACTGGTTGACTTCACCTCGTAGTATTTAATATTTAAAGTAAAATAAAAATATTAGTATTTGGAATATTTGGAACATGCTAAAAGAGATCAGTGCCATTACAGTGAGTGGTTGTCTTCTGTCAGCATTCCACAAGATTCTGCAATTGGCATCTGAGTGTGAGATAAATTGGCTGTGATTATTGTTGAGGCTTGTCTGATGGGCACCTGACTTTCAGCCTCATGTTAAACATCAAGAACTCTTCAGACTGAAACAGTTTATATCAGGGCACTGAGGTTATGTGTATAATGTGTGCAGCTGTAGAGTACGTTTTGCCTAGCTATGGTTTGGAATTACAAATATCTTAATGCTTCACATTCCTTGAGTTTCTTTCCTGGACCCCTTGGTTTCTTTGGTTTGTGCACCTGTATGTCAAACGCAGTGTCTTGTGAAATCTAAATTAAACATTCTTCTCTTCTTTTAAACTAGTAGATAAGCCTTTTTCATTCAGAGATGATTCCTCCTTTTGATTAAAAAAATTCACATTGCTCTGCTTAGCTTCTTTACAAAGTGTTTTATAGATTAAAAGACTAAATTCTGCTCCAGAATTTCTAAGCATGTTTTCCATCTCTATTTTCTTTCCTCTACCAATTCCATTTTTTTCACAATCTCTACTAAACAGTGAACAGTAGTGGTGCATAGTTGTGGTAATGAGAGAAGTACTGTTATAGTATTAAAGTATAAATCACCAGCAATGTGAAGAAATCACAGGATAAGTTCATGTGAAGCAAGTTTAAAATTATTTATATCATTCTTATCAAATTAGCTGGAAGGAACCTAAAACTTAATGTTGAATTTTTAGTGATATGTAGAATTTTTACTTTATATATCAAATGAATTAATAATGAATTAATCCTGCACAATTTTGCTTGTTTAAAACAATCTGTACTTCCGCATTTGTCCACGTGTGTTACTATGGTTTCTGTGGCAGTACAAGCAGAAACCTGGCATAACACAAACATAACATTATTGATAAGTGACAATTGATGCATGTGGAGAAATCATTATTTTTTTTCTAATAAAGTAGACAATTAAAAGAATATGTAATGCTGCACTGGGCTCCAGAGTAATATTGTTGCTGGCACTGGGCCCTTATTTGGTAGAACCAGAGTCATAAGGTGGGGCAAGAAAAAACACTGCAATAACATTCAACTGTAACTGACCAGCTTTGTAATGTGTGTAATGACAATAAAGCCTTTCAGATTTGTAAACAAAATTATTAAGGGCATTATAAATTATTAAGGGTAAATAAAGAGTTAAAATTGGCCTGATCTTGCATGAGAAGTGTGATGACTGAGCTGTTCTAGATGCAATGCATGTGGTGCTTCTTATCTGGTGCAACTGCCCTGACTGCTATGCTGTAGTTGCAGATTTTTGAATATTAAAATATCAAAACATGCTGGTTAGTTTTGCTGTTACACTGCTGCGACCCCTAATAAGTTTATACCAACAAGAAAGGTTGAAAAATACAATAAAATGGAGCCTGTGCAAGTGGTTATTGGGACATTAATAAAAAAGTACATACTGCACATTTAAGTAAATTGGCTTTGTTTACCAAATCATAAATGTATATAGTTAAGCAAATCTCCTAAGGCAATTTTTTCGAAGCCTGTATTTCACCATCTATGATGTGGGACCCACATTGTTGTTGCAGCTTTCTTTTTTAGAAGCACCGGCAATAAGAATGCAGTCAACTTTTAATTGACAGCCATTCCGGTTTATCAATTAAATATGAATTATTTTAGTGGACTCTATCACCATTATCACCATTAAAATGGTCACACCTAGTCTTATTCATATAACTTGGTTTAAAGGAATTTCATTCAAAAAAAAGTTGGCAGAACCAGAACTGTCATTTATTCACCCTCATATTAATCCAAAACTGTTCTTGCAAGACAACAGGGGTAATTTAATAACATTCAAGAATGTCTGCATGGCTTACTGATCATTTGTTGTCGTAGTTTTTAATAGTGTTTTGTGTGTACAAGCAGTGTGCTAGGGGGATGTATGTTCATGTAAAGATCTGCACTGCCTATAAACACATGGGAGAAGTGATACAATGTATGGTTTCAGATGCTGTGGAATGTATATTGCTTAAGTTGTGCAAGGCATGCACAAGGTACAAATGTGGTAACCCTAAAGAAGGGAATGTAGAACTCAAGTCATCTTGATGCCTTGAATTGGTAGTGTAAACAAAATGTCAGTGAAGGATAACTTTAGGTGGCAAGGATTTGGCTTTTTATTTGTGAACACTTTTAATTTGTGAATGCAGGTACTTGACGTTAAGAATTGTACTCCAAGATGGATGCAGTTCATGAATGGATGCAGTTCATAAGCGTCTAGTACATTTTTTTAAGTTGTGGCACAATTGCGCAATTCGCAACGTCAGCATATATATCAGTCAGTACATGAGCTTTTAGATGCAACATTGCACAAATACAAAACATTTCTAAAATAGAATCTGATGTTCCGTATAGCTATTGCATACTTCAAAAGTACCAGGACATTCTGTTTCCAAAGACATACATGCTAAAAATATACAAACAATCTTGCAAGGCATTTGTTTCTGTTGTCTGTGATTTAGGAGTTTTACCATCTCAACATGAGGTCAAGTGAAGAGCTCAGTGTACAGACATGGGCAGGTAGATTGGTCTTTACCTGGAGCTGTATTTAGCCCAGAGGCAGTCTGGCTCAAGCACCTCCACTCTTTAAACAAAAGCAAAACGTTTCCACCCCCATTTGAGTTCCTGTGGGATCCTCACTCCCTATTGCCATGAGAAAAGAAGAAACAATCTGCAGTCTGCTCATTTTTTCCCGTTTTAAGAGCCTACCCAACCTGCTTTGCTCCCCCCACCCCCCACCCCCCTTCATGGGGGTAAAACGATAGCATTTCCTAAGCCGTCATTATGTGTGGGGTTAGCTCACAGTATTATAATGCAGGAGTTCTTGTTACCATCATTAGTGCCTTTGGTCGAGATGCACATGAAGGGCAGGTTACGGAGACAGATGAGACCACCCGCTAAGCCCCAGCCTGGAGATTAATCAGGAATCCCAGCATTCCACCCCTGGACTTCTCTGTTGTCATTTGACCCAGCAGCTCTGTGACCCATTTACTGGTTCAATATTGGACAATGTTCAGATAAGCCCAGCCCTGGGTTGCTCCTCTCATGTTTTAAATGTGCTCGTTTGAGACTCAAACAACAGCTTCATCATCTATTTGTGTTCGCTTCAGAGAGACTCGGAATTAACTAAAATGTTGTGATGTGAACATTTATAGTGGCTCTCTACATCACACTCTGATGTTATGTGTCAGTATTGTTTTGTTATGGCTACCTATACACATTTTTTGTCTAGAAAGTAATTCTTGATTTCTATCAAACAATTGATTTGTCATAACATTTATGAAAATGCTGCACATGACTAAAATAACATAACAACACTTTTTTATATTCTTTTGGTCATTCAAGATTCTTGTGATACCAACTTTGTCCTAGTCAAAGCAAATGAGCAAATGTCAACAAATATTTTCCGTTGTACTGTTGATGGACTTGATCCTGTAATTGCTGCTTACAGCTATAATATTATTGTTATTAATTTGTTTTTTTCCATTTCAAACCCTATAGTGCCACTAACAATTTAAGGTTTCACGTACAATAATACTCTAAACTGAACTTACTTGTACCTACTTGAAACCTACTTTTTCAAATTCTTCCTCTTTCTAAATTGGCAGTTGTTCAATTTGCACACAATTTGATATGTACGACATGAGGCTGTATCTTCACAGCGTTTTAGGATATTAACATGTCATCACTGGCAAAACCTGTGGGTTTTGTCATTTGTCATATTCTACCGTACTTATTCTCCACTATATTGAATTTTATTCAAAAACCTTCTTTTATTGAACTCCTCCCGCAACATTTGTTACATCTACACAAAATGTATTATATCGCAATTAAAGAGACTTGTAACATAAAGGTAATAAAAACTTTTGGATTGATCAGATGGTTCCCATGTAGCACAGCAACACACCGCTAGGCCCTAAGCCTGTATCTTTACCAAACTTTGGTATTTTGACAGAACTTGGTATGTGTCATCACTAGCACATCTTGTTTACCTCATACAAATGTGGTGAAAGCGCCACCTATTGGTCAAAAGTGCTTTAACCTGTTTTTATTAAAATTTAATTAAACATAAGATATGTCAACTTATATTTTCCATAATTGCTGCTTGCATATGCATATTTTTGACTCACCCTTAAGATTTAAAAAATGTTGACAAAACTATGACTGAAACTAAAACATTACTAGATTAATAGCAAAACACCATCAGTGTTTTTGAAGAAAAAATATTACATACATAATAGCTATGTAATGTTACACAGAGGAGTAAATGAACAACGGTAAACTGAAGCTCTTTTTTTATCACACATTTTGTATGAGATCAGATATCCTAGATACTAGATTATGAATGTTATATTACAACTTGAACAAAGTTACTTGGATGAGTAGTTACTTGGAAGTTACTATTGGATGAGCTCTCTTCAACAGAGACATTTTACAACAAATTAAAAAGAGCTTTAACATAGGAGCTGTACATTTTATCCTTTCAAAACCTTTAGAGCCATTAGACTTCCATTACAAGTGCCTTGCTGTAAAAGTTTTTTTTGAAATGTGAAAAATGATGGGTGAGTTAATGTCTGCTGCATTAGAAAGCATGCAACAGATTCTGTCACTTAGTTTTTCTGTTTAGACTGTTGTGAAATTTTAATTTACTTTTGTTTGTAGCTGTGCTTTTGTTGCTGCTCAGTAAAGTGATATAGCGCTTACCCATTTGTCTTCATGCATTTGGGATCCAGTGGTATGCTGGAGATGTTTCCAGACCTTTGAAAGTTTTTTAATGTAAAGCTGTGGTGAGGCAAAGAAAAGCAAACATTTGCTGTACAGAGTAATTCAAACCATGTTTGGGGTCTGGATGTAAATTGCGCTCTACTCAGGTATTGTTTTCCATAACTTTGTTGTCATGGAGACCAGAGTTGCATGAAAGCCTCTGAAGTTATTTTAAATATGTCCCCCTATAAACACATGTTTGGAGAATGTCTTTTTTTTCTAGCCTTGTGGCTCAAACCAGCTGCTGATTTTCAGCTTGTTCTTTCTTGATCGTATACAGTTTATTTTAGTATAAATTTCTGAGCAGTTTAAATAAGCCAGTGCAGGATTAAGGTTTGTGTTTTTTCTAAATGGGAGAACACAGGATGACAAGTTTGTTTTTGAGTTGATCAGTCATTGTGGCTAGCTGCTTAATTAAAAGTTACAGGCATGCGTCTGTTGCCATTAGATGTTAACCCCTGTCTCTTTCTATCCACAGGACCCTATCTTGGCTGAATTGCTCCATAGCTTCAAAGATCAGATTGTTTGCTACCATGAGCACGACTCCTTGCTGGATCACAAGGAGGAAGAAGCACTAAGTGAGGAAGACCGCAAGGCAGCCTGGGCTGAGTATGAGGCTGAGAAGAAGGTTTGTAGCAACACAAACTATTTATCATTTAATAGTATACTGGTCTAATTAGTATTGCTTGTAAGTTTAATCTAAATGAAAGGCTTAAAATATTTATTATTTTTTGAATTGCTGTCACTTGCTATTGTCTGGCATACCTATAAGCAGGGGCATTATCAGTGCCACCCGTGGCTGGTCAAGATGTTCAATCAAATTCAAATATTAATTAAGGGCAGATACGGGTTCTTCAAACATACCACTCATGCCCAGGGTCATTTTTAAAACTGTAATCCTAAGTTTTAGATAATTTTTCATATTTTCATATTTATCCAGATGTATAATTGTAATACCTTCTTGCGTCTAGAACCTTTTTAATACTAGGCTTCAGGATCTGCAATTGCCAGTTCAAAATATGCATCCATGCCACTATTACTTCATCATTGATTTGGGATATGATAGGTCCACTGAGAAAATGGATTGGTGCTGACCTCTGGAACATTTCTGAAGTCAGATTAAAGCACATCTTTTCTGAAACTGTAATTTTAGTTGCCCAGAACATGCTTTAAACAGGATTTGAAAATCAGAATTTTCCATGAGTGCGCTCTGCAGCACATCTGTGATCCACACCACCTGCTCATCTCTGCCATGTACCTGCTTCTGCCAGGCCCAGATCTGGACGCTTAGCTGCTCTGTGTTTACAATTACAGGTGTTTAGAATGTTTACAATTAGAGGGCAGGAACAGACACATCTGTCTCGCTACCTCGTCTACTGTACCTGCAAACACAATGGGCTTTTGCAGGAGAGCATTGTGTAACAGAGCTTCACATGGGTGCAAATTGTAATTTCTTGGACATTCAAGTGATCTGTTGGCTGGAAATTATTGTTTGTAATTTCAAAGTTGCAAATCAAATGCAAAATAATGTCCAAAAGCAATGCTTTAATTAACCTACAGCAAGTGTTGTTGGCATAGTAGAGTGACTCATCTGTCGGAACATTTTTTTTATCATTTTGCTCTTTCTGGTTAACCATGTCTTGTTAAATGAAGTTTCTGTGGTTCTGTCCAGCTGATGCTTTGCTGTTGTTTCAGGGTCTGTCCATGCGTTTCAACCAGCCAGCCTATTCTCACATGGGCATGGGAACAGCACCAAATACCTATTTCCCCTTCAACGTGGCCGCCCTGGCCTCCATGTCCAACCAACAGCTGGAGGTCAGTAATGAGCTCCATATGCACTCTTCACATTCCTCAAGCCATCAGCTAATTGTGACATGCATCCCCAGGCACTGACAGTTGGCAACCTGCTCTGCCAGCCACTTTTAATGTACATTAAATTTATATATGGATAGTCAATAATCAGGATAATCAAGATTGAGACATTGTTTTCCTTTATTTATTTGTTTAGTCCTGTGTTTTCTCTTTTTCCCCTTTCCCACTCGCTTTGTCCTTTCATGTATTAAAGGATTTGATTAACCAGGGAAGGCAAAAGGTATTGGAAGCCACCAGCGCTCTAAAGGTGGTGGCCAGGGAGCCTCTGGAGGACATCATTGCACAACTGGTGAGTAACACAGTTGTACTCTGTAACAGAGGGGATATCAGGGGTATACCTTCCAGTAAGCTTCTAAGGCAGCTTAGTGTGTGCTAATGCAAAGGACACATATTGTTACAGGTCCAGTGTTGCTTGCATGAAGGCTTCCAAAAGGAGGAAGCCTTCAACTTTGTGATACATTAATGGTCATGGCAAATACACTAGTGAAAATGTTGCTCTTTTTATTTTGAGCAAATCCAGTTGGGGAGTTGTATTAAACTTCACCCTGTCCCCCACCATACAGTGTGTGCTATAGACTTTAGTAATACCTCAAAAGGAGAGGTAAAAATCGTTTACAGATTTACTGTGTATAGATTCAGGTCCTTCAGAGACATGTGCTTAGTTGCCATTAAACAACTATGCAAAACCCCCTGTAACCACCTAGCAATGCTCTAGCAATGATTGTTCTTGTGTTTGTTGAGGTGTATAGAGTCTAACAGGTATGCCTGTTTTTGGCAGTGGAAGGAGAATCCCAGTCTACCGGAGGCTCAGATTCAGTCCATGGCTCTTGGGCGACAGGCCAGCTGTGAACTGGAGCTAAAGCACAGGGAAGCTGTTTACCGGGATGTGCTCAGCAAACAACAAACCGTATGTTTCTGTATGAATTGCACTGTATGTATATATTATATATACATTATATATGGTCACTATACCATTGTTTAAACCCCACTGCTGTAATCTAGTGTGGAAACCTAAAATATATGCACAGGTGTTTAACCAATGATATAGTGACCATATATCATTGTTTCTTAGTCTCTTTATTACATTACAATATTAAAACACATGACTTTTGTATACATTTGTATAAATTAGAAAAAATCTATTAGGTGTAGGTTAAAGTGCTGTTTAGTATGAGCTCTCCTTATGCTTGAGCAATAGCAGTAACTGGTTCTCATAAACCTAAACGGCGTGGAACCCTATTTTCTAATTCTAATATTATGACTTTGGGGCAGCCTGGCCAAAGACTCAATATAGATGAGGTCATTCAATACTGACATTTGCCTGAAGAAGTCATTTTATTCTGAACATTTTGTTTGTGTACATATTTCTTGTATTTTCTGTTTGTATCTTAAAAGGCAAAAAAAAATGAATATACACAGTCATTAAACACTAAAACAACAAAGCTGGTGGTTCCATAAGATTAAGACTACACAGTAATGTGGAAGGATCATTATTTGGCATGTCTGTCAAAGTGAGACAATGGCAGGAATAACGTCTGGTCCCTGTTTTCTTTCTAGCTGATGATGTATGTGCAGAAGGTGATCACCAGTCGTAAGGTCCAGGAGCAGCAGATTGCCATGGCGAGACAGGGTCTTCTACTCAATCAGCTGGCCATGCAAAATGGCCTCAAAGGACCCATGAGTCAAATGGAGCTGCTCAGATTGTACCAGCAGCTTGGGATGCTCCAAGGCCTCCCAACCCCTCAGCTGGGCAAGAACCCTGGCCCATCTAAGGGTCTGTAAAAGTCTGTATTGACACATACTCTATAATTAGAGGGGATCCTGGGACCTTGTTAAAGGTTTTTTTGGCAGTGCAGTTTGTCAGTCTGTGTCTATAGCCTTAATGTTATTCAAGTTTCTCACTCACATAAAATTAAGGATATTCTCCCAAATGCTTTTAGGCATTGTCATTTTTTCCCCCTTACATAAGGGTTGTGAATATATAAATAACTATTTTGCAGAGAAAACCGCTAGATTGAAAATGGACCATAGTGTTGCTCCTAACAGATAGAGAAGGTTTTGCCCTAGTAAACTCTGTGTTAATATCAGCCTGATAGTGCTCCAGAGACACTGTGATCAACACTCCAAAAGTATTAACAAGTCAAATGGCCTTATCAAGCAGCTAGTTCTCCTCCGTTTTGAAAACCCCTTTCTGTTCTGTTTTAAGTATTTAAACTCATTGTTGCTTATGCTATGGAATGTATGTGTTGTTAAAACTGCTAGCAAAAAAACTCTCATTGTAGTCTTGGCTATCATATTGTTGTGAGTACTGTTCATATTTTATTGGTTATATTACTGTTCATATTTTTATTCTATACTCTGTTCTTTGTTTTCCCCACTTAAGTGGGTTTGCACCTAAGCCAGTGTCTGGCAGCAGGATGTAACAGTAGTAACAGTACATGTTTGTGCAGTTTAACTATATGCAACCAGTTTTGATCCTATCTAATTGATGCTAAACTTTTCTTATCAAGTTGTAGCTTAGTTTGCATTGTTTTCTTTGATGGCACACTTACATGCTAGATATTTCACTATACAAGTAGATATTTTTCCTTGGCCCTTCGATATCCACAGGGTGTCATTCAGAAATATAGAGGAACTTATTCCTTCCTGAAAATGTTAACATATACACTAACAATTTCTGCAATTTAATATGATCTGCTACCTAGTATTTAAAACCACAGCTAAATAAATTAGGTTAAAATGAGGTTGGTTTTCTTTGTGTTTTGTGCTGCTGGTCTCTTCAGGTGAGTGCTTATTAATTGTTTTGCATTTTCTGCTTTACTCTGAAAACTAAACAGAATTTCAATATTTGACCAAACACATTTTCTGATGACTTCTAGATAGTTTTGTCACTATACCAAAATTTTGACTTCGATACAATACCTAAATTAAATATCGCGATACCAATACCGAAACGATATTATGGGGAAAAAAACAAAAGAAAAACTCACACGTTTTTATTTATTAATAAACACCCAGTGCTATAGATAGTTATCACAAGATACAATAATAGTATAATTATAATAGTACAAACTGGATTATTGTAAATAATTAGATGAAAGTCTAAGACTTATTCGACTTATTATTAATGTAACCACACATTATTAAGGAGTCTTTAGACTTAATACACCTTTTTACACCTCTTAATACACCTTGATTTATTCCTTCCTTCTGATATAGGCAATTAGTTTTAGATGCCCTTCTTCACCTTGCAACAGCACAGCTCCTAGGCCATGCTCTGAAGTATTAATCTGTACAGTGAACAGCTGCTCAAAGTCAGGACTCTGAAGCACTGGTTCCCTACATAATGATTCCTTAAAATCCTAAAAGGCTTTTTCACAGTCTGTTGTCCAACTGACTGAGTTTGAGTACCATTTCTTGTGAAGTTAGTCAGAATAACTGCCTGAGTGTAGAAAAAAACAACAGTACCAGCCAACCAATCCCAAGAAGGACCGCACCTAATTTTTGGTGACAGGTCTAATAGCATTCTTATTGGCCTCGACTTGTGGTCGTACCACCCCAGATCCCGGAATCTACCTTAACAAGGGTACAATTGTCGGGAAAGATGGTCAATCCAGCAGCCTTTATCATCCTTAGCATCTTTTGGAAGTGCTCTAGATGATTATCATCCAAGATAAGAATATCATCCAAGAAGGCTGCTGCAAACATTTCTGTTTCATTCTCTAAAATGTTGCTGGGGCCCTGTGAACCAGGATCTGAAAATGTCCAAATTGGGTTTTAAAAGCTGTAAGCTCCTTGCATTCTGGTTTAAGGGGTACTTGCCAATAGCCCTTGCAAAGATTTAGGGTGACAAGGTATTTTTCCCTTGCCAGTCTTTCAATCAATTCATCTACTCATGTTCAGTTTACGGAAGTCCAGGCAGAACCGGAGCGTGCCATCCTTCTTTGGTATCAGGGTTACTCAACTCGCAGGTGGATGGTTCTATTACCACCCAGCCTCTGCATGTTCCTCTTTTATCACTGGCTGCAGTCTTTTCAGTATACGCTGTTGGATGGGTTTCGTTTTGGAACTTGTTTTCAGAGGTTGATAAAAGTAAGATGACCTTTTCACCAAGTTGGAAACTGCATGTTCGATCTGATCTGTCATACCCCTTTTTTGCAGGGCTTGGACAGGAGTCTTTTTGAGCTGCTCTCTCATCTTTAGGATATAAGTGAGGAAGTTCAGTCTACAGGGCTTATCTGTGTCCTCCAAGCTTTCAGTACATCAAAGGGTCCTCTCACATGATAGGCATATACAAGCTCAAAAGGGGACATCCTGGTAAGGCCTGGGGTAGTTCCCAACAGGCAAAATGAAGAAATGCTTTTTGATATACAGGCAGTTGTGGTGTACTGGTTAAGTAGTTGGGCTTGTAATTAGTAGGTTGCTGGTTTGATTCCCGCACCGGCAGGTGACAACTGAAGTGCCCTTGAGCAAGGCACATAATCTTGCTGTGCAGTGGATATCTGTTTGTCAGTGACCTGCCTAAATAGATAAGTCTCAGGTAGGGCTGGGCGATAAAACGGTATCAATATTTATCGATTGTATAACGGTATACAATTGTCGGTAACGATATAAAAATTCTTCGGTATAGCCTCAATATTGTCATTAAATTCCGCGCGTGCAGTTCGTGGATCATAAACAGCCAATCAGATGTTTTAAAGATGAGCACGTGCTGCCGATGACACGCAAACAGCCAATCAGATCTAAACAGGCAGGTTGCGTCGCTCTCGTTCGGTTGCGTCATCGCAGGTGACATCAGGCCGCGCGCATGATGAGGAGATTGTCAATAAAAACACGTCAGCTCACAGTGTCGCTTTTTTTGGTTTCTTTTCCTCCGACCAACATCAGAACAATTTTGCGTGTAAAGCTTGTAAAAACCGCAGTTATGTGGACGAGTCGCACGTGTGATCCGTATATTAGCTTAAGTGCGCATTTCATAGACAGCGATTGGAATCTGAAGAGTAAATGCTTGGAAACGGCATATTTTACAGAAGACCACACAGGGTAATTTATTGTGCAAACCTGACTGATGCTCTGGACTGATGCTCTGGTCTGATGCGCTGGTCTGATGCACTGGTCTGATGCTCTGGACTGATGCTCTGGTCTCATGGGTCTGAATGAAAACAACCAAGTCTGCATCACCACTGACAGCGGGCGAATATAGTGAGAGCCACGTCACTTAATACATATGTATATGTACACAATATAAACACAATATTGTGTTTGTAACACTTACTGTTTTTGACTGCGAAAACTAATATAATTTGCCTTAATAATGTGAATAAATAAAAAAACTGGTTAAATGTAAACTTTTATACTTGACTTTTAAAAAAATAAAGTTAAAAATGTCAATAATTATCGATACCGATCAATATGAACTATTATATCGTGATAATTTTTTTGCTCATATCGCCCAGCCCTAGTCTCAGGGTTCTTATCAGGGTATCTTGTGGTAAAGTCACAAATTACTAAAATCTGAATCTGTTCCCTGCCTGACTCCACCCCAATTGGCTAACAATATCCAATTCTGTTCTTTCAAATGGGGTGTCAGCAACTGGTAATGGTATGAGAGGGTCATAACCAGGGGTGAACTGTCACTCAGGACAGGTCTTACAGAACTCTTTTACATTGCTACACATTCTGGGCCAATAGAATCTCTTGGCAAATTAGTAAGGTCCCCATGAACACAACACGCTACATTCTCGCTTCAGGTAACTAGATATATACTTGACCTGTGTGTAAACACAGCCTGTATCAACTAAAGCAGTTTTCCATTTAATTCAATTGAATTTTAATTCGATTTCTTGAATACCTTCAAGAGTATCACATTTATAAAGGAGCTTCTTTATGTGCACAATAAAGACAGTTTATTCTACTATACAATTTAGGAGTAGTTCCTCTTCAAAGTCACAAGATCTGTAAATATCATCAAACAAAAAACACTTCAAAATCAAATAGGTAGTTGATAAAACTTATTCATATCTGCTCACAGTGTAGGCATGTTTTACTTAAATTGAGGGAACGAGTTAAACCAAGGATAATTTACAGAAATAAAAAAAAATTTATCTCTTCATTTAAAAAAAATGTGTGTGAAAGGGAGGTAATTGAAAATTTAAATTAATATTAAACAATGCTACAGTTTTTTTATGGTTGTTTATACACTGCAATAAAAAATTATCACATAACTAGAAAAACCCTACATTTCCTAAAGAAGCAAAACACATCCAGATTTTCGCAATCATAAGCACAAACTCAGCAACACTTTTTGCAAAACACTACACACAGTAATTTGCCAAAATGCTAATCACATTTTCACACTTTAGGCACAGTTAAACACTGTGATGTCACTTCCTTTCATTACAATGCTCTGGCTTTCAAAATGACCACACCTATGAACAAATTCGATGAAGCCATCCACCAGTTCAGCTGTCTTTACTGTATCAAAAATTGTCGCTTTGGATAAATGAAGTATCTGCCAAATGAATGAATGTAAATGTCTGATAAACGTGTTACTTAGAGTTAATTTTTATTGGTCAACCATTTCATCCCCTAGGTATAGTAATAGTATAATATAGGCTACAACTATATTTTGTTTACTGGAGGGAATGATAGTAAGTCTTTTAATATATTCAATGTTTTTTGACAACATTTTTGTAAGCCACTGTTCCATAGAATACTGAATTAGAAGAACTTAAAGAAATAAATGAACATACAATAAACAAATACAATTTCTACAGATTTGTATAACTGGTTTGCAAATAAACTTATCTGTAAAAGTACAGTTATATTTTATTTATAAAGACAACACATTATCATTACTTTATACACACATTATTAATACTTATATGGATATACTTTATCAAACAAGTCTACTGGAATATGTTTTTGTGTCGTATTATTATGCAAGGCAACTGACTGAAATTGTCACATGCATTTTTAGAGACTAGTATAGTATATGATCATTTAGATGACATTTTTATACATTTCCATTTCTTATGAAATCACTGCTATATTGCATATGCAGTCCAAGGTCTTAAAGTGCTTACATCCTATTTATTTTTGTTTGCAGCAATATTTAATATAATTTTTTTCTGCCTTAAAACTGTCTGGGTGTCAAAGATCATAAATCTCAGAGAGACTAAACTTTGTGGGATGATCAGAAATGCCGCCCGCTACTTGGATGCATCTGCAACAGGTTTGTCAGACACTGGCATTGTAATAAGATAACTTTGTAACCGTTTGAGCTAGAATCAAATTGCTTTCCCCTGAATACTACCCATATTCCCCCTACAAACATATCTGATTTCATTTATGCTATATGTATGTGGGTAGCAAATATACATAACATTATACCTATACAATACCATGTATATACATTTTTCAGCGATTTTAAAATCTCCTCCTAGGTTGCTTGGCTGATTTACCCTCATCGCAAAAAAAACTATCAAAACTATTTAAATCTTTTAAGCCATTTAGCAGATATAAGCCAAAAACATCTTTGGGTGTGGCTCACTCTCACTGTTTGGCCAATATCTTAAAGCAAAATTCAAGCAAAACTTACAAAATTCCAAAATTCTGTGGACACTCAGAACATAGACCAATTTAGTTCTATTTTTCAAATTTGTTCTATGTTTCCTATTTTTGTAGGTGGTTCTACAATCCATGCAAAAATCATATACATATGCTAGATGAAGTGGATGAAAATTAGTGGATAAAATTGGCCACATGGCGGGGCTATAATAAACAATTTGACATTTTTGCTAATGATGCCGGATATTTGTTTTATAAAATTGAACCTTTCCAGATTTATATGAAACTTGGCAGACCAGCGCTTTTTTTTAAAGGTCAATCATTTCAACTCCCAGATGAAGGTGGTTGTTAATTTGTCCGCAGCAGTGTAGACGGTAAGAGGATATAAACATAAGTCCATTACTGACATTACTTTTTCGAATCAATTCGGAAAATAATTAACGGAACCATGATACACTGACAATACATTTCTAAAGAAGAGAAAGCTACAGCCTTATGCTAGAACAGTCACTATAGTATCCCTTGCCTTTACCACATTTTTTTTCAGACCTGCCTGGACCACAATAATTGCAGCTTGTGGCATTGTTATTATTATTATTGAACACCCTATTGTACCCAATTTCATCTTACCCATTACTCATTTATTACTCAGGAGTATATGGCAGGTCACAGAATGGTACATGTACCAAAGTACATGGATAGAAGACAGCACCATCAGGTATCAACTAAAATGCCTTAAGCAAGACACCTAACCCCGATTGCAGTGATAGCTGCCCACTGCTGTGTGTGTGTTTGTGACTTGCAGTGTATTCACATTTCATGAAGGATGTGTTAAATGCAGAGGTCACATTTCGGTAACTATAACTGACAAATAACACGTCACTTTCACTTTTTCACTTTTGCCTTTTCACTTTTGCTTTGACTGAAGTCCTAGCAACAAGACAATTTGTGTTTCCTGGGATTCCTCGGTTCTCTGCAATTCAAAAACTTTCAGCTTTTCTGAAAAACCTACTTTACCTAATTATTTTACTGAACTTATCATTAGTAACGGCCGCAAATGTTTCCCTTAGTGGGCATAACCGTTAGTTGCAGCTTGCAGCTATATATATTAATATTATTGTATCAGTTATAACATTTGGAACACAGATACAGGGCTGACTGAAATGTAACCAAATTTGGAGTCTTCCTCTAGCGCCACCAACAGTCCAAAGTTTCACTCATGTTTATGCTCATAACTTTTGACTTGCCCTACAAAACAAAATGTCATCGAAATTCAAAGTCTGTAATTACAATATCTAGATATTAGGCACAAAGATCAGATGCCCTTCCTCTGGCCACTTCTTATTATACCCCAAAAATTTAAGAACGTCTTCCCACCCCAGTACCGCTTTAATCTTTCATCTGCTTTTTGCAATTGTTTTCATTTCTTTAGCTGCCAAGGTTTTTTGCCTCTTTTCTATTCACCCCCTTCCGTGGGGAACCTGCATTCACAGCTTGCAGAAAATCTGCCAAAAGAGAAACATTACAACTATTGCAGATGTTGAAATGTTGATCCAATGCTTCATATGCCCAGATTACCACTTTGCAAACTTTGCAGCACATGGCTGCAGGTCACAATGCAGCTGTCCACTGCTCCAGGTCCCCCAGAGTTAATAATAAATATGTATTCTCTGTGTTTGTGCTGTTAAAGTATTCAAGTATTTTGGCTTAAAAGCTATGAGTTGATCAACGCAACAAGGCTGAGCCAGTGATGTTGTCAGGCGTTGGAGATGGGTGGGGTTGTGAATGTTTATAAATCTGGATTGTTCTATGACTTTAAATTGCTCATGTCTGGTGACGTAAGTGGAAATGAAACCCTATAGAGTTAATTCAGAGAAACATTACTGCTGGTCCAGATTGTCACTCAGTCGACATAAGAACTATGTGTTGCTATGACTTATGAATATGTATTTATGAAATAGGTCTATGTTATTAATACTAGGTGGATAATTAATGTTGTTGTAGTTCCAACATTTCAACAGGTTTGATGCCCACCAATGCCCACCACATTCTCTTCATTGTTTTACTTTCAGTAGGACATTGATTTAAACCTTAACAGGCTGTTTAAAGAAATTTTACCCACAGCGTCTCAAAGCCAAGAACAACATTCTTCCATCATCAGCTAACATCCACATCTCTGGGGAACAGGATTATTTTTGAGAAACCATATTGACTTGTTTTCCAGATCTTCTCTAGAAAAAATCTTGCCAAAGGTGGTGGCCACTGGTAAGCTATTTTCTAGAAGAGGTCTCAGGTTGTTTTATTTCAGGTTGAAGATAACATGAAATTGATCAATCTTTCATCAAACTGTAATAACTTGCTGTCAAACTATTACAGCACCAATCCCTCTTTTCTTTTGCTCTCCAATCATGTAAAAGTCACTCTTATCATTCATTCCCAATAGAAATGTTAAAAAAACAAACAAACAAAAATAAATATTTTATCATAAATCATCAAGTTTCATGTTGAATTTAATGGCTCTCCAAAGCCACACCTCCACCAACACCACACAACAAGAGCAAAAAAAAAAATATTGCACAAACAGTTTATGGCCCTGTGCCTTCCATGGCCTTTAAAAGTTAAGAAAGCTAAAATCTATCTTTGCCATGATGAAAAATCCTGGCTATAATGAAGGATTTATGTCATAAATTTGAACTGAATTAGTGTTTCGCAGAGTTTAATTGGTACAGATAATCTTTGCAGACATGGTCACTGACAACACACTTGATAGCAGGACAATTTTATTGTCAATCATTCAGATCAAATGGTTTAGCCCTTCTGTATAATTTCAGTACAATAACAGGTTCATCACAAAATAAAGTCTTTCAAATAAATAAATAGTTTTATATATAGATTTATAATTATATTTTATATGTAGAAAATAAATATATTGTACATTTCATAAATAGGTTCATCCATATTTACACATCCATCTTTCACTAGCATTTTAATAATGTTCCTGACAGCCTGAACATTAAGTCACTCGATCAAATGGCCAAAACCTCAGCCGAGCCCTTCTGTAAACCCCATACATTTCCCTTCTTAAACAGAAAGCAGTATCTTGTAATGTGTTTGTTGCATTGAATGTTTCTACCATATTTAAATGACTTAATCTTCAAAAGAAAGAACCTCATTAACATACAGAAAAGTAAGTGTAAGTTGTGAGGGAGAAAGTGTTTTCAACACCTGTAAAAGCCTAAAGACTCTGACTTTTTGGTGCTTTCTCATTTAATATCGATATAATAGAGTTACATTATAATATATAATGTTGTTTCAGTAGAAGCTGATTCTATTCACTTCTAAAGTCTCCTAAAAGTATGTTGAAAAAGCTTTTGCTTTGCATGTCTTCAGGTATTTTAACCATGTTCATCCTTATGGTATGTGTTGTTTTATGTCACCAATATTGAGTTCACAGATTAAAAAAAACAAATCTGAAAATAAGCGTGAAACAAAAACTTGAACATGATTTAAATTATACTGCACAAAAGTGAGAACTTTGCACATGAGTGCCGAATGACACAAAAAATGTAACCATTATGGCCCCATCATTGGTCCTGTAGTTCTAGATTGACAGATCCTCCTCTAGCCAATCAACTGAAGAGGGGAGCTGATGCAGTAACTCTGATAGCTGCCGATGCTCAATATTTTGCATTGATTGCATTGAAATGTAAACTAACAACTATACAAAAATGTAGACTAACAAACTCAAATTGTTTGTAAAATTCAACAAAATTACATTATTCTTAATTTGGCAAAATGTTACATTGACAAGGCAAAAATAATTTAAAACAACAAAATTATTCTGATTACTTTAAAAATGCACTGAATTTACATTTAAGGTGTTTAGTTGTCACACGTCACGTCCTTGTTTATTTCCATTTCGCTTATGTTACAATTTAACACCAGAAATCAACGCCCAGATAAACTGTTGGAATAGATTTTTGACGAGGTGATGATTGATCAGTTAAACTCACATTATTTAATGAGAAAACACTCATAACTGACATAAGAAATATATCTGCCACCCACTTACTATGTAATATGATAAATGACCTGCAGTCGTCAGAGAACTGCAAACTGAGTTGGCAGTTTTCCATCTTCATGTGTACAAGTGAGCATCAGCAGCCATGAGTTGCATTGGTGTGACATCAGCTCTCCTTCTCACTTGATTGGCTAGAGGAGGATCTGTCAATCTGATGCTAAACTCCACCCTGATTTACATGAACTGCAACATTTGGAAAAACATGAGTGAACAGAAAAAGCGTACATAAAATAAAATATGATAGAAAATGTAAGCAGAACAGTTTGTGCGATTCTGACAACTTTGCATTTGTTTTGTGTAATTAATTTTAAGATGTTTAAAGTCTAAAATCCATGTTTTTTTATTTGTGCTAATTATTTTTGGATCTGTAACTGCAATACTTTAGGAGCAAAATTTATTCCATACTGTTTCCTCCTATTATGACTTTTCAACATATTCAGCACCAGAGTCCGGATTGGGGATGTTTTTGGTCAAACGCAGTTTTACTTCTGTACTCAAGTGACAACTTAAGAAACTAGGTGCTTGTTGAATTTTTTACAGTGAGAACATTTATAAAAAGTGTGGTTCCCATGCCGACTGTCTGCAGAACTGGTGATTACATGGCATGTACATGTCATGTGTTGCTAAAGTCAACACCTCTCTCAAGACTTGTCTCTTTTGTCACCAGTTTGGATGCAGGAATGTTCCCTCTTCTCTGAGGTTTAAAACCCATTAGGGAGAGGAAACAGAGTCATCCAGGACACACACATACTGTTTATGTTAGTCACCGTTGGAGAGGGGTTTCTCATTTTGGACTAGAACCCAAATATAAACAGTTGCAAGGTGAGAAAGAGGGTCTTGTGTTTCTTAATGTTTTTCAGTGTCCGTTCTTCCCATCCAACACTTTTACTGAGCTTTTTTTCCACTCAGGAACTCTGGGTGATTTACTGGTCACCTATGCTGGAATAAGTCTCTGTAGGCCTGGGGTATCTTCTCAATGTCAACTGGCCTGGGCAGGAAGTGAGTCAACTTTTGATGCTTTTTAGTCCTGCCACCTTCTCGAGGTGAACCATCCTTGTTTAGGGCCACATAATAGAATCTCCCGGTGTCTGAGTGCTTGTAGAGTGTGGATGCATATGTATTATACCAGTTTTCCTCGAATTGCTCACGGAACACACACTCTGCGGTCAGTTTCTTCTGCAAAACAATAGCCAGAAAGAGATGGGAGGAAAGAGGAAACATAGGTTAGATAATTTCTCCTCTGGAAATGTTATAATGTGCACTGCATTATAATGGTCAGTTACAGTAGCAATGTTGGAAAGATCTTGCATCCTGCCATGATGAAAAGCCTTCATCTACACAAACTGTTAAATGACATGATCTAGTAGGTAAACAAAGGTGTCACACCATTCCTATCCTGATCAGAAACATCCTGAAGCAAACATCCTGTGGTGCAACGCCTTTATGCTCTGTGTATAAAGAGTGGCCAGCTTGTGTAAGCCCAACTGACCGCATGTTTTACAGCTAACATGAGCCTCCTGTCTCCTGACCTCCAGATGCATTGGAAAGCATAAGGGTGTGAACACATGATACTGCTTCTTTCTCACAGTGCACAGTTTACCCTTGTCACCATCGCAAAATGTGCAGAGTGGAAACTATCTCTGGCCAGACGGCAGGTGCTCACTGCAGCAGAGAAGGGAAAGTCATTTTGGGCAAGATTTGCCGTTTACACCCAAAATCATTCTTCAAAACTTAACCTTTCTGTCTGGTTTAAAAAAACATCTTCCCCCATGATGCAATAAGCTTTTCTCTCACAAACACAGCAGCCTATGTGAGAGTCTGTGTGGGCTGCTACTACTAAACTGCTGACAGAGTGGCCATGAGCAATGGCTTTGGGTTAAGCTGGTGAACTTTTGCTGGCTGACTACACTGCTACAGAACAATGGAGGACACTGGGACTACATCATGTTTCCTGCCAAAGAACAGTCAAGTAATGGGCCAGCCTCAAAACTTGGTGTCAAGTAAGAACATTTAAAATGAATGTGTGAGATATAGTCAGCCTTAAAGATTCTGTTTAGTAATGGTTTAAACAGCTGGTCCAATGCATTTGTTTAAAAAAAGGACATTTCAAAAAGTATAGTCAAAGACGCAAATGACTAATGTAGGACTCTTTTTAATTGGGGCAACCAGTAACTATAAAGTCTGAGTTAACCTGTTTTCTGATTCAGAAATTGCACCAAATACAGCCTTGCAGTACACCATTTACCATTTAGAGCAATATTGCTATACGCAACTTCATGTGAGATGTGCAATGTATTTCTTAGGTGATTTGAATTGTGATTACATGGTGACCTGGGTTTACAGTCTGATTTTAATAGGATGTTATCATATTACACGTGAAGGCATCTCAGCTCACTTTAAATAGGTTTGTTTTAACTCAAGATCCACAGAATTTCCCTGGGGCCCCACTTATTGTCTGCGGAAATCTGATAGCATGTTTCTTCCACAAGCATGGCAAAACGTCTGAGGAGGGGGGAGTCTAGGCACATTTTCCTGTATATGGTTCAAATAGTCAAATCCTGACCCACACTTTTATCTCATAGTCAAATCATACTATTACTTTTATCTCCTGGTCACTGTTAAAATGTGTGCACTCCAGCAGAGCAAAGCAGAGCCTTTTTTGTGCAACTGGGGGCAAATATGCACAAAACTTGCTTTCAGCTCGTATAGCCATAATATGTGGGTGTGTATACGTTATGTGCTTCATGTGTCCTTGGAAAATATGTAAATATTTTAAGTGTGGAGCGAAATGAAGAGGCAGTTTTTCTTTGAGATGGAAAACTCTTTCTGAGAGGTTGATCTTATGTGAAACGTTACGATGACAAAAACAAGGTGCACCAGATGCACTGGACTAAGCACAGACCCACTGTTACCCTGCTGAAACATAGCTTGTTTTGTCTGGTTAATTTCTTCTACATCTGCATCATATGGGAAGCAGACTATGGGCTGGTGGTTAGGTTGCCGCTCGCTCCCCATTCCAGTTCTGCCTGCATTCCTGTTGGTACACTTCATGCAGAAGAACCTTCTGCTGGTGGATGTTGTTGGCAATGTGTACGAGCATTATAGAGGCATGACTTACCGACCCATAGAGTTCACCTTTCTCATTCATCCCCAGATACAGACCAGCATCCACACCTCGTATGCTCACCAGCCCAACAGCCAGACTGATAAACTCCAGAATACCTGCCACAGAATAACACCAGTCAGATAATGACCAGACAGCTTTACAACTGCAGCACAGCTGTGCATCCACTGTGAGTACTGTAAACCAATGTCTGCAACATGTGGCCAGCTTTTCACATGAGTTACCAACAAGGCACCACCTGTCTCTTTTAACTGCTGTTTAAATTAGAAATGTCTGGTGTTTTAGGAACACTAGGTAAAATCTCAGCATGTCTGGGATGGTGATAGTCACCTGTGTGTTTTGTGTGTGTGTCAGATTGTTACAAATTGATTGTATTGTGAGGATTTTTTATTTGGAATATAAAAAAAATGCATTGACATCCCTGTGACCAGTAAGGGTATATTCATCACAATATACTGGTTGTTGTGATAAAGAATCTTCAAATAACCTAAAATGACCATAAACTGAAGTACTGTTCTAATTATATTTTTTTCTCATGAAAAAGCACATAAATAATTATCTCCCAAATGTTTAGTTAAAGCTCTTTAAACCTTTTTGAGGTTGACAATTGCTGCACATTTTAAAGATTGCTGATAGAATTATTTTTTATTAATTATTACAAGTGTTATAAAATCTGCATCATGGCTCATTGTTATCAATAGTCACATACAAGCACAATCATGGCCAAACCAGCTGCTCATGCTCCTAATTAAAGACTAGCAAAACTTTACCTAAATGGCCCTTTACCACCTGGAACTAGTATGTTGTGATTTGAATGCCAAACGACGACACAAAGTTTTCTGAAGCTTGGCTAAGCAGAAGCATGTTTCATATGCGTTTAATCAAAGACACTGCCAGCTTGCAACATTGCCGACAAACCCCTCACAATTGCCAGAAGGATGCCAGAAACATGACCACAGACCACCCAATCCAGTAAAGCAGCTTGTTTCTGTCTAAAAACAAACATTACCACTGGATTCCACAGTGGTCATGGTTTAATTTAGAGCTATTCTTGTCATCTAAGTGAGGGCTGCACCTGCACAATGATTATGGATTAGAGCGATGCAAGAAATTCTCATGTCTGAGCTCTGCTATCATTTGTTTATCATTGTAATAACAAGCACTGCTTGACTGATTTATTAGTGGTGTAATTAGTAGTGTCTGTTCATGCATTGGCCGGGGTCCTTTGAACACGTTTTCAGAGAAAACAACCACATGCTGGGAGCTTGTTTTCCACTGCAGAGACACCTGTATCCCCTGACCCAGAGCTGCAGTTCACAGAGACTGCTTTCAGTGTAAAGCACAGAGATCTACCGCCTTTACCTCATGCCAAAGTGTTTTTTTAGTGCACTTGTATTCAAAGCTAGTAGATAACCACAGATGCAGTTAATCACATTAACTCTGGACATGATTAACTAATGCATCACAACATCAAAGTATCTAAACATTTTTTGGCCTTTAACGGTTATGCATTTTGCAGAGACTTTTATGCAAAATGACTTATATTACCTTCAAGTATTCATTTTATCAGTACATGTTAACAATCTCACAACCCCACAATCTTTGCATTGCTAAGACAAAACTGTACTTGCATTGCTAATACAAGCTGTACCTACTGAGCAACAGGAACATTTCATCATTTTGAATGCTCCAGTGTTTTAAACCAAACAAACTTGCTTGCAAAGTTATAGAAAGCATTTCTCCCTCATTGAGGTTATATATTAAAGTTTAATTATAATAACCTAATTTTAACTTTTACCATGCATATAAAAATGTAATGTAATATAATATAAATCTATAATATAAATATAAAAATCATGTGCATTACTTAAAACATCACCAGAATACGTGCAGAAAATCTTTTATGCCATCACAATGAGCTTTTTTACCACCTTCAAAAAATTCTTTATTTAAAGTAATAAACCTTTTAAAATATTGTATGTTTTAGGATGAAAACCATGCAATGACAAGTAGGCTGAATCTCTTCCATCACTTTATTTAATGTTTTGTTAGGTTTTGTTAATTTAAAGTGTCTGTCTGTTACAATGATTTTTTGTAGGTTAACCATTAACCATTGCCTGTTGAGTACTGGATATCTGTACAGATCACAGCACTGCATTACACAAAATCACATTCAACTAAAGCTTTCAGCCTTGTTCCCATCATACCGGTTTTCTTAATAAAACAATGACAAAACTATCCTTTAAAATGTTACATCTGCAAAAATAACCCTAGCCTTTCGTTGTATTTTGTTATAAATGGTGTTATAACAAATCTGTAATTATGTATAATTACATTGAGGTAACACAGTGCTGTATGCACCTATAGACACGATCTGATCGATGATGTTTTTTCAGTTTTACACGAATTATGATTAAAAATAAGTTTACAGAACCGCACAGGTGCTTTAGTGCGCCTGCAATGCCAGAAGCTGCTGATAGCCGGGTTTGATGGACGGGCTCATACCAAATCTGCTGTGATCCTGTCGGGTTCCGTGTACCGTCCCGTTGGGAAATATCTCCAGCTGGAAGCCGGTGCGGCAGTACAACTGTCTCCTGCGCAGAATGCCTTTCAAATGGCCAAAATCCGCGAGTGACCCGCGTTGCAATCTGCCCTCAATCAAACCGAGTCTCTCATTCAGACCGTCCGACAGAGGAACATTCCCTAATGCTGGAAAAGCCTGCAAATCCAGATCGATGCTGCCCAGAAACCCAGCCACCTCTGCCATGACGAGAATTGTGTGTGTTTGCGGACCAGAGGAAGAGAGACGCTCATTTAATCTGCGATCAGACCGAAGAAGTCTTTTATATAGACATCCATATCCTCCCCGAGCCACGCCTGGATGACATCCCCGCTACTTTACCTTCAGCATGTCCACGGAGTTCCCCTCAAACTTTCATCACAGATGCCGCTTTGAATCTATGATCTTTCCGTCTGTCTTTCAGAACAGTAAGTGTGGCAGGGATGAGCGCAATGTGCAAGTGTGTAAAATAACTGCAGCGAGTCCTAAACAGACATCGATCAAGGAGAAAGCGCATGAAGATCTTATGACTTCGGGATTTTTAAGGTGCTGACAGTCTGGCGCTTACAGCGTGTTACAAGTCACCGGAGAAGTTTCAGGCTGTGTCTCCAAACCTAATTAGCTGGCTACCTAAACAGCAGCATTTTTTTCGCGCATCTAAAGTGTGTGGGTCTCATACGTGCAAGCAGCAACTTAAAAACCTTGTGATCTTCCTACCACCGTTTTTGGACTCCCTACCATGTTCGTGCAGCTTCATACATACCTCATTTGCAGTAGGGATATGAATCAGCTTGTTTAATCTGCCTACTGAAATATTATTTCAGGCATAATAGGATCATGCAGCATTTTAAGTGTAAGGTGTAATGCAAGTTGTAATGTAGTTTTTGCATTTTGCAGCAGTTTTGAGACCGAAATCATAGACACATGCAGCAACTTTAGCATCTAGGGATCTGATATAAAACCTATGGTTTTATATAAATCTACATACATTTTTCATGGTGTTGCAGGGATAAGAGTTACATGGTACAAGTGTTGAAATAAAAATGTGTTAAACAAGTAAAAATCTATTTTTTTTTCTTTATTTCAACAAATGACAACCAAAAACAGTTTTGTAGTAGCTGCATGCAACGTATACTAATTACAAAGGCTGAGTGACAGTCATACTGCAAAGGTAACTATAATGATCAAATCTGGCAAAATATAAAACTTTTAAAAACACTAATCGATTTGCTGGTGTCTTCTCGCCAAGTAAATAGTAAATACCCACACATCTGCTTATGATTTTTTTCTTTGGATGTTGTTTAATGTGTTCTTCGGCTGTCAATCCAAATATTTGTAACCTATGAGAATAAAGCACAATTAAACCACACCCACACAAAAGGGTTTGTACGGCATGTACTGCAAGGATAGGGCTGAGTCCTCCTCTGACTGTGGGAGGGCCTCCAGGTTCTGAAAAGGATTCAGGATGCGCAGCATTGGTCGTAACTCACTTCCCTCATGGTCACTTTGAAGTAGAGGGCTGTAAAACCCCACCTCCATCTCAGCAGGTGGAACAGGTTTGATCTCTTCACACACAGAACTGCTGTGCTTTCCTTGTCTTGGGTGGAGTTCCTCTGTCTTCTCTGGGCCACCCATCTCAGCACTGCTTTGAAACCTTAGAAAGATTCTTGGTGGTTTACTGCTGGTACCGGATTCCTGTGACTAGACCTTCTTTGAGTCTGAGTGCCAGCTGGGGAGTAAAGGTAGCTGGCTAAGAAGTCACAGGGCTCAGGCTTAGAGTAAAGAGACGGGCTGCGCCTGGGGCCTCTACCCAGGGGGTATTACCACACTGAGCAAGGATGTGTTTGATCACCTCTAACTGTTTCCTCATTATTGATAACTGGCAGGAAAAAAAATTTTTTGGTGTTGCTAAGCAGGCCATCTTGAAAGTTGGGAGCATTAAAAAAAGTATGATTTCCACATCTCAGCAAGGATTAGTCATAGCACTTCTGGGGAACAAAGGGCCTGGATGAGTAACCACTCATCCAATGAGAATTCCGGAAAGGCAATACCATCACCTCTGTGTATGACGCAGAGATCTTCTAAGCACCCAAGAAGAGTGCCAGTGTACCAAGTCATTCACATTAGATGGAGTTAACCCACCCTCCGATACTGTAATCGATATCTCGTCTTCATTAGGAGTCCCAAAGTAACAGTGAGGCTGCCATAAGACAGTCTACACATCTTTTCTGTAAACTCAACCAGGTTGCTGTGCAGTGAATGTCCTGTAATGACTCATCCTGCAGGCATTTATCTGTTGTATTTTCCAATTCACTTTTGGGGCTTGCTAACATGCCCTTGTGTGCTCTCACAACAGAAGGGGTCCGCAGACTGCAACTGAATGAGACCTGCGACAGTAACATGCTGTCTCAACATGGGCATGGCCCAGATATCTGAGACAGACATTGACTCTGCGCCAGAAACATATGCACAGTAGGGCATGATTAAACCTGTTGAAATCCACTCTTTTAAAAAGTATATTTTTATTTATTTTTCTAATTTTCTTGTTAGGAAAATTTTCTCTTTCCCACTGAAAGGCATTGTAAAGCTAGTCTTAACAAATCAAAGCAATGCAAAACACTGTTCGGTGCCATGCCACCTTACTTTTATACCTGGATATCTGTGGCAAAGGCTGGCATGCAAGTGCCGCTTGTTGTGCACATTAATTTGGAGTGTCAAAGACAGGTGTGCTGTAGTCCTGTAGCATTGTAAGCATGCACAATCAGCAAAACCATTAAGACATATCAGAACATTACAGGTGTGCGCAACACGTTTTTGGGAATTGAAAGCATATATCATATATCAAGCATATATGTGTCTTACTCAACCCAAACTACATTCCAGGTAGGCAGCCACTAGTTTTTGAGACACAGCCAGAGTCTGAAGTTTACATGGTAGCATTTTCTCCTCTTGCTCTGTGTAAGCAGGTGTTTCCTCCCCCTCTCCGAAACCAGCTGTTAGATTTGTATTGTACGAATGAAAGGAGCAAAGAAATACAAAAGGGAGATGAAGTATTTTATTAAAGTTAAGCAGTGCAGGGAACCACAGCAGACAGAATTTCATAAAATGTGAAATGCATGCATTACATGAGAAATATGAATGAGAAATACATCAGACGACCACAAACTTAATCTGGATTTGTCTGGATCTTTGCGTTTAAGTGTAAAAGTTGTAAAAGTTAAATACAAAAAATACAAACATGCATCTGTTGCTGCTATATTGTGTAGGTTTTTTTCAAGCAACTTTTTAACCCTCCTATTATCCTCAACTTTCCCTCAATTTAAAGACCCCTGCAATTTAAACCTCCAGAAAATGATTTTTACCCAAGTTTGTGTGTCAGGTACTTTGTTTATTTGTTTACTGCCTAAAGAGCCATTAAATAACAAGCCAAAAAATGATGCCAACCAAGAATTTAGAGACATTAAACATTGAATGGGGTCAAATTGTGACCCCAAAGATAATAGGAGGGTTAAGCTACAAACACACATACACAAACATACCCACATTTTAAATCAGTATCCCTGGTACACCAGGAATCCAGCCACAACTGTTGTGCTGCTAACAGAAAGCCATACAAATTGAGCTACGGGAACACAGATGACATGAGTGATTTATATGTAACGGTAGAAAATGTTCCCATATGGTCAGAGGACATCCAGTAAATGATCATGATCGTGGCTTGTACTCAGCACCTCTCTCACTCCAGATCTCAA
Source organism: Yasuhikotakia modesta (assembly GCA_036877545.1). Lineage (NCBI taxonomy): Eukaryota > Metazoa > Chordata > Actinopteri > Cypriniformes > Botiidae > Yasuhikotakia > Yasuhikotakia modesta. The sequence goes on along the minus strand of JBAJNP010001270.1, from coordinate 22,340 downwards.
AACAGAGTCGCTGTCCATCTTGTCTGTTGGTTTGGGATCTCACATTTCCACAAGTTTCAACAGTTTGCACCAGGTCAACCTTTTCATCTGCACTATTTTGGTTCTGGTTCGTAATGACTAGGATTTTGAAATCAGGTTTTGCTATCCAGGACCATGAAGTCCATTGTACTTTTACCTTACCTTCAGAGAAAGTTCAGAGGTTTTTCAGAGAAATTGGATTGGATCACCCTGATTCAGATACAGTTTTTTAAATGTGGAGTGCAATTGGTAAAAACTCCTTTTTTGGTAGTTTTAAATTGGTAATTTCTGATGACTGTGTGATATTTTACTCAAATATTTATTTGGTAGCCCAAATGATATTTTAAATATTTTAAAATTTTAATGGTTAAACTAAAAAATCCAATCCAATAGCTCCTATCCAAACTGGGCCCTGGTTCCTGAATTTATAGATATTGGCCTAATCTTGAAGAGGGTTTAGAAGAGGGTATAGACTTAATTTGGGTCTTTGGGCGTCTGTTCTAGGAGGATTTGGTATTGGTCTAGTATTAGTATTATTGAGTTTCTGACTAATCTCTGGACTGGAAACACCACTTTAATACCACACCACACCACTTGGGATAATTTTCTATAGCATGTGAACAGTCAAAGTGAAAGTGCTGTAATTTTGGAAGAACATTCCTTCATCTCTGTGTATGATATCATTTGGGTCTTATTTTACGTCTGTCTCCAGACCAGCTCAGAAAAATGATCTGTGCATAGAGATGTTTGCAGAGCTGGATTTTGTGTTATTTTTTACCATCAGTGAGACATAACAGGCTGGGTCTACTCTTTCATGCAGGTGGTCCTCAAACTTCAGTCAAGGACAAGAAGTACAAAGACCCGGAGCTGAGTGAAGACATAGACAGATGCATGTGAATTTAGGCAATGGTGTTGTGTTTCAGCCTTTGTTTCCGTTGGCCATCCCTTGTAAAGATAGTGTTAATCAATTTGTTTGCTTTGTCTTAAGCTATAACGAATCAAGATCTCCAGGCCTTGAGAAGTCATCAGTCGGTAAGGAATGCTGCCTAAATCCAACATTTGTTATACAAATTAGTTTCATGTGCTGCAGGTACAAACTGGGAGAGCCATCCCCATATTTCTGCTCCTGAAACACTTTTGCACCTTTGTCGACTTGAGCCTTTATAATATGTTTCGAGCATGGCCACATAACAATTTAAGTTTGCAAGTTTGCATTTTTCTGTTAACATGCAGGTTTACCATTTTCCTTCAATGTCAAATTTAAGGAAACAAACCGAGATGTTTAAACAGATTTTTCCTAGATTGACAGTTTTTAGTAAGTCTCCAATTGATTGGTTTATAAAGACCTCATGGTTTGATCCATGATTATGATTTTTTTCATCCAAGTTATTACAGGGTAGACAAATTGCCTGTTTCAAAATTGCCTGTAGCGTACAAACATCTATCATGATATTTATGAAATGTCTGGTACGACAGATACATTTACAGTTGTGAAAAACAATCAGCCATCTCTTCTTGTTTTCCTCATAGACTATTCCTGAAATATTCCTGACTATTTTTTTAAATAAGCTGGCCAATATGTGACTGTGTTACTTCAGGGTTGCTTGTTTTTGATGCGACCGTCTCTATGCATTATTATGAGAAAGCAACTGCTTCCAAGCAAGAGTGTTTTTCTTTCTCAAACACAGAGCAGAAATGTGCCGTTAAACAGATGTTAGGAGCCCTTTGTAGAGTGCTGGCATGTGTCCAAACTCTACCTATCTAGACAACTATTTACATGGTAATCCAGCTGGTCACGCCCGCTGTTTCTCTCTCTTCCACATTTCTTATTCTCTCCTTTTCTTACTTTCAGCCTCTTGCATTAATTACAGTAATATATTTCTGTTCTTAAGTCCATCTACTACCTATTACATTCAACACTTCTATTCTACTATACTGTCCACTGTTTAGTACTAGATTTAGATAGTCTGGATATAAAATCTTTGGAATTACAATCTTATATTATATATTATGTTATTGTTTCTTTCTTTCTTTCTTTCTTTCTTTCTTTCTTTCTTTCTTTCTTTTCTTTTCTACACTAATTTAACCCTTGTGTTTTCTTAAGTGTCAAAAATGTCCTGTGACAAATGAATAATGAGGTTGTTTCTTCATGCAAAATAGATTTAAGGATTGAAATTAAATTTAGCTGCTTATTTTAGAAGTTTATTGAAGTCTGTTATTTATTAAAGTCTGTTTTAGGTAATTCTGTGACAACACAAGGGTTAAGGTGAAAAATTTATAAAATTCTGTGGAAAGATTCCAATAATGAGAATGTAAATTCTGTCAACGATTACTCCCCGCAAAATAATTGTTAAAGAACCTTCATGCAGGTAATCTCCAAAAATATATTCCCAGTCGTTTGAAACTTGTCATTGCAAAATAAACTCTCTCTTGAATAGCTCTTGTTTTAGACTATTGCTTTATACAGTAAGAGAGATAAAATTACTATAGCCTTATTGCCTTATAAAAAGCATAAACAAATTATCCAAAATATTTAATAAATAAATAAACAAGCAGTTGTGAATGTGTACAACATTTGTAAATGATCAAATAAAAGAAAAACAATCATGGCCACATTTTTTAGCAATTTTGTATACTTCATATAAATGAATAAACAAAATGAAAAAATAAGCAAATAAATAAATAAACTAGTAAGTAAATTAATAAATAAACTATTTATAAATTACATTCAACAAAGTAATTTTTTTGCGTTATGTTGCAAGTGTTTTCTTAGCTACAGGTGATACCATCTGTTCTCACCCCTCACTTTCCCTTATATGACCCTAACCTGCCTGACACTTGACTCTCAAACACCAGAGGGTGCAAATTATCTCTGGACTTACACAAAAATCAATCAGATTCTCAAACTACCCAAAAACATGAACTTTCAACATTTGACAAATAGAGACATTAGTTAAGTATTTGTGAATGTTCAGATAAGGGTGACGTAAGTCAGAGTTTTATGTTGCCATTTTATTTTTAGAGAATTCATTGTATAACTGAAGTAGAGCCAAGACCTGTCTGCAGCGTCCTGCTCTGCTTGGATGACTTTTCTTTCAGCATCTTTAATCATTGCCTACAAACTGACTGCAGCTTTTTCTTCACTTGTTGATGAAAAACTAGATGCCTCACCACAATGTTGGCTCTTTTTCTAAGCTAAATGCACGGTTCTGTGCACTGTGTGGTTTTGTGAGTGCATGTAAAAATGTACAAATGATGAATGTAGGTTTATAGTCTTTGGGGGTCAGCGGGCACTTTAAGTGTAAGAGGAGGTCACCGATTTTAATAAGCTTATTTACCAATTAAATAAATTGAAATTGCACGGTTGTCAGTAGACATATATTAGTAACAATTTGTTTGTTTTTATTTTTGTGATTTTGGTGAAAGAGAGAGTGTTCTGGTGAGAGCCTGGTGGTGGGGTAAGTGGTGCTATTGTCCAATAACGGAAGCGTTCAATATTGTAAGTGTCCAATAATACAAAACTCTGATCATAGACACCCTGGCCATGGAATCTTAAAAAAATGGTTGTAATCACCTAGCCACCGCAGAAAAAGCATAGCGACTCTTGACAATGCCTTTACATCTACCCAGGAAAGGTAAGCAACAGTAGAGCAACAACTTGGCCAAACACCCTAGTGCTATATTCTTTTTCATTTTATTTCAGATTCAAAAACCTTTTGTTTAAAGTATTTAACTTACAATTTTGTATAAATCCTAGTGGCTGCCCTGGGTATCGCATATTTGTGTATTTTGATACATTCCATGTCCCAAATTATGCACATGTTTGATGCTGATAAAACATCAAAACATGCATTACATTCATATGGCATAGGTACAAGTGTCTAATAAGTGTCTGAAAGTACATAAGTTTGGCTCTTATGTAAGTCTAAACATTTCCATATTTTGTTCTTTTGCAAATTCAATAAAGTAAAGTGTTAATCTTCATCATTATATAGATGAAAAGGTTTGAGGATTTTAAAGGCAGGTGTTGGATATTAAGAGTTACTTCTTATGTAACGGATGCCATGGATCACTGCAGCAGGTGTCAGATGGTGAGCAGAGCAACATTCTTCTGTAGAGTTCCATTAACAGATGCTAAAGCAAAAACTGCAATCTCCCACACCAGCAAAAAGAAAAGCGCTTTGTAATGGTGAAACAATTCTTTGATAGAATATTCTGAAAGCAGGATATCCTGGAAAGATATTTGAAATAAATAAACACCTATTTCATTTTTGTTTTACGTGAAAGGTCTTTAGTGGATGCCACAGTGGTTCTAAAATGTTTGGAAACATGAGATATACTAGTATTGTCCAAATGTCATGCTATCAAGATACTGAATTTTTACAGAGGTGTCTTAGCAGAGTAGCCACAAGTGTAGCTCAACACAAGGTGCATTTCATGAAAGAGAAACAAATATGAAAATCTCTGAATGTTTAAAACTCCTGAACACTGGACCTTCTACTAACACATTTTACTGGTTGTAAATCATGAGTTTGATTTGCTATAATTTGCAGATGAATATTAAATGTATGCTGCAAGAAAAGGTTGTGACCATGCTCACTCTTGACTAATGCAGTACAGCGCTGTTTTTAGTTTATTGTAATTTCACATTAACTGATGTTAGATGTTGTACTTCATTCTTTAAAATATGTCTGACCATATTACAAATAAGATTCATGTAAAGGTCAATGTGATGATTTCTCCCAGTCACCATGTTATAGTTGCATTCTTTAGGTTAATCAATGTAAACGATAATGAAAACAGACTTTTTAGAAGATTTACTCTTTTGAAAGGTTGCCTTGGTCAGAACCCAACTTTGTTCCTCTGATGTGTTGTCTAACAAGGGCTCAGAGTTGAGGTAATCATGGATTGTAGTCTGTCCTGGCAGATCTTATACCTTCCTCTCTCTGTTCACTGGAATAAAATTACTCTTTAAAAACTTTTTAAAAGCCAGAGAAACCTGTCAGCCAGATGTTTTTGCTGTAAGGAACAAAGTATATGATGAGGTAAGCGATTTAACCGAAAATTCTCAGAAAGACATTAATCATGGACATGACTTTCCATTAGCAAAAGCAATTGTTTCTCAGGCCAGTGATTAATGTCCCTGTTGACTCAGCGGTGTTCCTTCTGTACAGTTTAGATGGTACCATACTAATAAAATTCCTAAATTGTCTTGTTTACCTTTCAATTGTGGTTTAAATTAAACACTTCAATATTATTCAACTTCAATTTTTTATATTATGTTTCATTTTCTCTGCAATATTTGGGAAATTGTAATGCTTGAAAAACATCTCTGGTTATTACTGTGACCCTTGTTCCCTGAGAAGGGAACGAGATACTGTGTCATATAACAACACTTTGTGGAATGCCCTCAGCATGACTGATGCACGTGTGAAACTTGTCTGATCTTGATTGGCATTGTGTTATGAACTAACACGTGACACTGTGTGATGTACTATGGAAGCATAAAAGAACACCAGAACATGGATGTTAGCTTCTGATTGGTTTACCTTGTTTCCTTCTCAGGGAACATACAGTCATAATCCAAGACTCTCCCTTTCGAGGGAATTCATGCTACATTGTACAACACTTTGGGCAAAAACATACCCATTGCATCACACAGACTAAAGCCTGTCATGTTGTTAAGCTTGTCCAAACACAACTCAGGGAATAAGAGAACTAACATCACTTACAAGGAGATCCCTGACAACAAAGCTTGAGAGGATGCCATTTCTCTAGTTGTCTTGAGAAATTAAGAGTCCTTACCAGCAGATGTATAGGCAAACTGCACCCTGTAGAGCTGTAGAGATTGCCTTAACAATCCATGGTCCAAGTTCCTCTATTGAGAGGTCCTTTACATATAGGCCTTTAAAGCCTGTACAAGGTAAAGCAAATGAAGCTTGCTTTGGTCAACTGACACATGAGGTGGACGATGAAAGGCCAGCTGTACCACAGAGCATGCCCTGTTAGTAGGCAAATAACCCAGAGCACATAACCCAGTCTAGAATGGAGAGTTGCTTTAACCCTTTCCGCAGTGATGAAAGAAGAGCCTTTAGGGTCCTCTTAAGGCAAGTGATAGCCAGCAGGAAAGCCCTCTAAAAGTAAAGGAACTTATTAGTTCCAAATAAATAGTTCCAGCACCTTAAAGTAGGCAAGGATAAAATCTTGATGCCAAACTCTTGGGCAAGAAAACGCCAGTTGCAAAAAGTTGAGTATTAAAATTCCCTGTAGTCTCAAGGGAACCAGAGCTACAATTATACAGTACACTTCGTAAAGAGGTATAATACTAAACCGACAGAAGAATCTGATATTGGTATGCTCTATAGTGACAAACTGCACAAAAAAATTGGATAAAAGCAATTATCCTTTGACCTTTTTCCAAAAAAGAAAATAACAGTCTGCAAATGTGTTGTCTACTGTAAAGGCTTTGACTCTTCACAGTATGTAAGAATGCTGCTTTGAACGCTAAGCTGTCCCCTTAGAGAGGCAATGCTCACTTTTTGCTTAAATGACTCTGACCAGTGTTTTGCTTCTGAAACCTCTCAATGACTAAGTTTACCTGCACTGGCGAAGAGGTCAGAAGGTAAAAATGGGACATCAAAAAGAAAAGTCTTCCCTCTTTTTAATGCCTGAACAATTACCTTAGTTGCCTGGGGAGCAAGGTCTGTAGCCCAGTGCATTTCTTTAGTATTGTCCAGCCCAAAATAGCCATTGTATGCAAGAATGCTCCAGCATGATCCAACACCATATATGTCTTCCCCACCAAAGATGAGGTTGTAAGTTGCAGCAGCTCACAGTGTGCTGTTAAAAAAGTCAGCATTTTGCATTTATTTTATCTTGTATTAGCCACAATATACTTTATTTTTGTTTAGCATCTGTGGTAGTGCTATAATCTGTATAGCACTTTTTATTAGCAGCATGTACATTTTGTTAATAATTTCTTTTACACAGGGTGAGACCTCATTGCAACCTGATTACTTATAAAACAAACATAAATTGGGAGCTTTCTAACATGCAACATCTTAGATGGGGCCACAATAGTTTCTACCTCATCCACGGTTCACTGTAAATGGTGTAAAAGTTTCCAGAGGCGCCTTTAGGGCCAGAGTTGAAAATGCCACAGTTATTTGTCACCAGTATAAGTTCACTTTACAAGCCAGTGGAATGAGAGCATCTTGGCTGGCTGTGCAATCAGGATGGGACAATAGACTCACACCCTTCAGTTCAGCTAAATTAGGTTGGGACAACAGGCTCACACCCCTCAGCTCACTACTATGATTCTTCTTGCTCACAACAAATTCCTCAATGCACACTGAAGTGAGTGTAGGTTAAATGACATTTTAAACACTTTTCAGAAGGAAATTGGGACTACCATTTAAAGCATTTACAATGACTGTTTACAGCGAACTCTTCTGTAGAAGATTAGGGTTAGTCTTCTGTATTTCTCTTTGTCTATCTTAAGATTGAAGTTTGTCATAAGCACATAAACGGCTTCTTTACAATGTTAGGGAGTGAGTATTGTTGGTGCTTTAAGTGCTGAGAGTTGAGCGGTCTGTCCTGCAGCACAAGAGTCAGAGGGGGAGAAGTATGGCTGTATCACTTTCAAAGAGTGAAACTCTAAGCCTGCTGCCTTTCTCTAGCCCTACATTTTGACAAAGGCACCTGTTGTTTGACTCTGATGAATTGACTGGCCTGTTTCAAGACTGCTAACAAAGAGATTAGAATTTTGTTTTTAATAAACAGCTTTGTAAAGCACTCTGTTTGAAACTGAACAAATGGCATTAAAAGGGGCGTAAACAGGATACTTTGTATAACAGTACTGAAAGTAGATGACAAACTACTGGCTTCTGTTGAATTACACTTTCAGGTTTCAGCATAAATTGAATTGCATTCGATTTATGTAGCACTTTTTAACTGTTCTACATCATTTAAGTGCTGAGAGTTGAGCGGTCTGTCCTGCAGCACAAGAGTTTTTAAACTGTTCTACATCATTATTAGTTCTTGAGAACGGGAATGAGACAGTGTGCTTCAGGCATGTTTGGTGTCTGAACTTGTGAAACTTCGATGACTAGCAAATTTCTACTGCTAAACAAAAGTTTTAATTATTGAACCAAAATCTTATACATGGAACAACCTACAATACTGTCTTTCTTTTGATAGATGCACTATAAGACCTGCTTCATCAGCTAAAAATCTGGGTGTCCTTTTTGATATCATGATATAAAGACTTGATTGTTGCAATGCCTTACTGGGTGGCTGCCCTGTAGGTTTAGTACAAAAACTCCAGTTGGATCAAAATGCCGCAGTCTGAGCCCTTACAAGAACAAACAAGTATGATCATATTAGCCTGGATATGACAATACTGCACTGACTGCCTATTAAGCATTGTATAAACTTTAAAATTGTGCTGATTTGATGTGAAAGACCTGCAAGGCTTTGAATTGTTTAGCTCCTCAGTACCTGAGCAAGCTCCTCTCTCATTCCATTTCATCGCATTCACTATTTTTAGAAAATTCTGATCAGCTGATAGCACTCAGAATTTTAAAATCAAGAAATGATGGTAAATCCTTTTTCTATTTGGCACCCAAACCCTGTGCCAAATCAGATAGGGTGACATTTGAACATGTTTAGTCGAGGGTTAGGACTAAGGTTCAGTTTAATTTAAAAACACTATCCCAATGAACATAAACCTTTTTTGTTTTTGTTCAATTAATGACTAGTGGGTCATTAGTCATATAACTTTAAGTTACCATATTTTTAAATTGTAATTATGAGAGACTGGATCTTTTATATACTTCATACATTTATTTAATGTTGTTAACAAAGAGCTAAAGTCATGGTATGAAGTTATGATTTAAAGTCAATAGCATTTTACCTTAAATTATCTGAAATTAAGGGCATTGAATTATGTAACGTTTCCCTTTGACTGCAGCTTCATAATGCCACACAATTATGAGGGACTAAACTGGCAGACAAGATTATCTTTTGGCTTGGCCTGTCCAGCAGAGGACAGTCAGAGCGATATAACTGTGGTTAACCTGATCAGTCATAACCCTAAATTAACTGCCAAAGAGATTCATAGAATCTTGAAGAAATTTTAATTTCTAGTGTATAAGATTCAGAAAAAGACACGTCCAAAGCTAAGACTCCTCTAGTAAACTAAACGGAAGTGTACAGTATATTCTCTTAGAATTAAAAAATTACGTGAATCTTACTTTTGCAGAGTCTAGATTCAAAAGAGTATTTTTTAGTCAACTAGGAGACTACCTGGATTTTTTTAATGAACTTTTATGCTCCAGCACATGTAAGTATCACATATTTACACTAATTTGTCATCTTGCGGGACTGCAACCCAAAATGAAGTATGTGTAGATCTCCACAGTGTAGATGTGTTTATTTTTGGAAATATTTCCATGATTTTTGCTGTGTTGATTACAGAATCATCAAATGACGTCTGATGACCTAAGTTTGCCTTCTAAAACAAAAAATGATTAAAAAATGATTAATCTGCTATGATGAGAGGTTAATTTTCCATCATTTGCCAAACAATGATGTGTTCTATAATTAATATTCCATTCCTTTTGTCTGGTTTTACATGAATACAGGATATTCCAGTCTGCTCTCTATTAATATCTCTTTCCATGTGTGTACAGAGCTCTCATCACTGTTTATATGCCAGCAATGACTTTTCATGTGGCCCTACTCATAGTTTTTAAATGCTGTCAGTCAATGAAATGAGTCATGTTTAGTTGAGCTGAACCCCCTGCCCCTCCTCTGGTCGCTTTTGGAGACATTGTCATTTTTCCACCTGTTCCGTTTTTTCATCTGTTCATTCCATTTCATTGCATTCTGAGAAACCAAGAACTGTTTTAAAGGATATTGGAACAAAAACGTACTTTAACTCATGTTTAATTCACTCTGGTGTATATAGCGCAGGCGAAACCCGGATTCTTGCTTTGAGCCTGGTGATGCCACAGAAAACAGAAGAAAGAAAACAATGCAGGATGTTCCAATTCATCAGCTCTGTCAACATCCTCAAAAATCATCCACTCCTTCTGCTCATAGCTGTGGCTTTACAGCTGTATAAATTAATAGGCCTGCATTACAAAGTACACAGTAAGAGCTGCCAGCCACTGCTGAGAGACCACTGACAGCCAGCTCGAATGCTCATTGACCTAATACATGAAAAAGAAATATGTTTATTATGGCTACATGTGTATTTTTAGTAGGAATGTGCACTTGTCAACTTGCAGATTTTACACCAAAGACATTCTTGATGCCTTAGTCTTCCCTGAAGTTAGCGGTAATGCACTGCAGATGGTTACCACAAAGAATTAGCCAGAAATGACAGTGGATAAACCTAACTAACCACTTCTCTTCAAAAGCAGCGAGTTTATCTGCCAAAGAGTTTGTGTAGTCACCCTGCTAAAAAAAACATCTTAAAGCAGCCACAACTGTTTTTTTGTTTGCTTTAGAAGGATTTTAGGCACTTGTCAGTGCAGGCCAGAAGATGAGCAAGCCAGTTTAGGCTGGTGTAAACTGTTGTTTGGGCACAATCAAGAGGGTAATTTAGTTCATCAGGGAAAAAAATGTTGCATTGCTGGAATGTCAAGAAAACTGTGTTATTTTGAAAAAGCAGGTACAGAGTCTCGGAGGAGGCTTCAGTGGAGGCTGGACTTCTAGGAGGGGGAGGACACACAGGGACCAAGGTTGAGATGATGGAGGGAGGAGCCATGGAGGAGACAGGAGGGAACCAAAGCAATAGGAGTCAGGAGGGAACCAAGCCACAGCCATGATAGCTGCCCACTGCAGAGTCGACGATGGGAAGACCCATGGAGGAGGAAGGACTGACGACTCCAGGGAAAATACCAATGGAGGCAGAGCAGGTGGTGGCAGAGCCCGAGGAGTAGAAGGGGAGCTGATGAGCCAAGGTGACACAGATGCTTCAGAGGGCCAAGGCAGAGCAGGTGTTACCAGCGACCGAGGTGGGTCAAGTTCAGGCACACCCTAAGTGCTGGTGCAGTGGGCAAAGTGGGCAATTATCCGTCACGAGCTCCACTGCCAGCTCATGCCCCTGGTCTGACATTGTGTCACTGTTATGTCTATTCCAGTGTTCCCTGTTCCTGTTGCTGGCATTTTAAAACCCAGTTTGGATGAATGAAACTTTTTACACAGTCACCTGCTGATGTATTGCACTACTAATGAGTTCATTAGAAGAGATAAAAGTAAAGGAGTGTATTGACACTAGCATAGCCACCTCTAGCATAGCCACCACCAGCATAGCCACCACCCTCACTATCTGTACCTTAATAATATATATCTTTGTTTATATAACTGTACCTTACTGTACCCTATCTGTACCTTAATAACATATGTTAGTTACATATGTTATTTTATTAGCGTGCACTATTGTATGTTTATTGATGTGTTCTGTCTTTTTCTTTTTAAATCTGTTTATTTTAAATTTTTCATTTCAAGTTTACTTTAAACATCTACTGCTTTTTTGCTTATGTTTGTACAGCTGCTTTGTGACAATGTACCATTGTGAAAAGCGCTCTATAAATAAATTGAACTTGAACTTGAGTGTATTGGATTAAAAAACAGACTTGCCAACCTGAGGTACAGCGGGACTGTGTCGTGTGCTACTCCAGCTCAATCAACAATGTCCTACATCTGACGAAGTTATTGTCCAGGTCATGTTTATGGATGAGTGACACCAGAAGTTTCTGGCTTGTGAGCCCTCAGAGACTTCAAATACCTATGCAAAATATTTCTTGAAACATGCCCACATGCAAGACACTCTATGCTATATTTGTGCATACTTTTTAACACCTCTGTCAGCTGGCTGGAGTAGTATGCATTGGACTGCAAGTCTGTCCCTGAGAGGAACCTTTGCTGTTACAACTTTTATCAGCTGCCACTGAATTGGGTGAATGGTGTCTTGGTAAGGGAGTTACCCTCTGTAATTCTGAATGTGTCCTTGTGCATAGGTGTGTTAATACAGGTATTGCTAAACCAGGTTTCAAACACCTGAAAGGTCGAACAGAGTAACAGAGAAAGGTACCTCAGTTAGCAGAAAACCAGGAAATATAGAGGGTAACAAGGATAACAGAGTACAGGCCATGATCTAATAATGGGATAATTAATAAGGGAACAAGAAAGCAGAGTCAGGACGGAACACAGGACTGCCCATGGCACACAGATGACATCAAGGGCTGTGTGCTTATAACCAGACAAAACCCAGAGCGTGAGTCCAGATCCTGACAACAAGAACAAAATCCTGAGAGACAGGATCAAAACATCATGCTCTGACATAAGGCAGCCATGATTCAGTCACAATAGACTAGACAACTATAGGGCTGACAGGATTGTGACACTGTAAAGAAATTATATACATCTTCTTTTAACATTTCTAGAAACTACACTTTCTGTGTTAGTTTCCCATTTGTCTCTTGCAGGGTGAGTTTGTGTTGTCTGCTTTTCCTATCGTCAGACCTGCTGAAACCATTACCAATAACACCTTGTCCAGCAGTTCATCATTTTTTACTGAACTTGAATTCACCAGAGTGTTGTCCATGTAAATGACCTCTCCATCCAACGCCATTATCTTCATCTGTGAAATTTCCACTGTCTTTGTCCAACAGCATATGCCTGAAACTGTATCTAGCAAATGTAAAAGTGATTATATATAATGTGGTGTTGTCTTCACACAAGAGGTTATGCTGAAAGCCATTGACTGGATCAATTGGTGCAAAGAGAATGACTCTTCAAGGCAATCTTCATGTTATCTTCAAGGCAATCTTTAAAAATAAAAAAATTACTGAAATTACTTTTCATGTCTTACACCCTGCTGTCATTTTTTACATCAACATCATCTTAATCTATCACCTTATTTACAAGTTGTTTTAGCCATTGTAGCCAAAACTGGTACCAGAAGTTACAAAACAGGTTCAGAAAGATTAAACCCATTTTACTTTACACCCTATTCTACATGAACATTAATCCTTTTTCCTATTTTTGTCTCACTAGCAATTATCTGACAAAACTGTGATCATTTAGTTAATATTTTTCAGTTATTCACTTATATAACTGAAAATAAAAGTGTGAAGTGTAAACTTTCTATGCATACTACAGATAACAGTATAATCAACTGTAAATGTGTATTTTATAAGTGGTTAATGTTTGGAGGAGCTACACAAATCTATTAACATGACAATGAGTTTGTAGTTTTGTTATGGGTGATTTAGCTTTATGCTGGCATACAAAGTCACATAAATTTAGAGTAAAGGTTCATGTTTAGAAGCAGAATTAAGTGAGGCGTGATGTGCACGTCTGCGGCAAATGTCTGTTGACTAAAATGACAGACACAGCATGAAAGACAGAACAGATGTTGAGGGTTGTTTCCTGGCAAGCATTTAATGGATTGTGCTAGTGTTTGTGCTTCGCATGAACCCTCCCGTAACGTTTGCTCTTATCTCAGACAGCAATAATAAAATGTGTCCTGCTGTAGATTGTGCAGCATAATGAGGCTGGTAAGTGTGTGCATTTATTGTTTGTGTATTAGTAAAGATGATGTTTGTAAGGATTATTACAATTTCATACACAGTGTGTGTTGATTTGACAGGTTTTCTCTACCCAGGTCATTGGACACAGAACCGCTGTTTAATATACACACTTAACTGATGACAGTGTTAAAAAAAACTGTATTAAAAAATAAACTTATAAAATAAAAATGACTTCTCCAATTAAACATCCTTCATGACAAACTGCTTCAACTCTTCAGTAATGTTAAAAAGAGTGTAATGTTAGTAATTATATTATGATTTATTTAAAGTGGAAAACATAACACTTTGACAAATTCAATTAAATAACAGTTACACAATAATTGATTAAATTAAATAATGTCTTTAATTTATTCTTACTCTTTTATAACCTTTATGTAAGACTGCTTATCTTTTTATTTCTTTTTTAATCCTTTCCAACTTATGTTTAGTTATTGTCTCACCTGAATTGGCCCTCTCCACACCAAACCATGACAGCCTTTGCTTTCATTTAACTCAACCATTGTCAATGTGTCTAACAGCTTTTTTAAATCGTTTTGATATTGTTGAATGTCATCATCTGATGCAAGAAAGATGCAACATTCTCTGTGAGTAATAACACATAAATTATTAAAATCATAACATCAAATGACATCTAAAAGCAACCCTTCTGACTACAACAAATTATATCATAAGGACTTCTTCTATCATCCAGTCTTTTAATAATTTGGCAGTTTCCTTTTATCAAGATACTGTATATGCAAATAGTCTAGATTAAGAGGTTTAGTCACTGAAGTCAACCCTTCGAAAGTTCCTATTTCCCCACCATGTTACAATCTTCTGCATGCTGCTATTTTAACAACACAGTCAAATCAGATTTTGAACATTGATCAGTTGGTTCTTCTTGGCAAAGGATTTGTGTGCTGGAAACACCTGTTAATGCTAATGATTGTCCAAAATATTATCCTATAATGCCATCAGGAATCGATTTTAATGGCACTTGAGGGCAAAGAGATAAATATCAGCCCTACATGTACAGTGGAGTTAAAATGAAAATGCAGAGTGAGTTTGTGTAATTGTGTATTGTTGTTGAGATCTGTTATTTTTATGTAGTGATAAGTGTGGGAGAGAATCATTTAAGGCTTTATTGTTATTTTTTTTTCCATTTTACTAAACCAATATTCTGACAGAGGTAAAAAAAATGGACCTCTGTTGTTTGGTTGACATAGAAACCTGCCTTTATTTATGTGATGTGTTTGACATTTTCCATCTTGCTTGAGTTTTGAAATTCAGCCCATTTCCAAGACTGTTTGATCATTCATTAGAAACTGAGAAGATAAAGAGATGTTTCTTGTGATTTTTATATGGCTGTCTTGTTAAGAGTATTTTTAAAGGCCCATTTTCGATGTACAATTGTATGTCTGCTTTAAAATGTTCTCAACATTGCATACGCAATACTGTCCTACTGTGTTCTCCACGGTACAAGTAGACATGCTGCATGAGCACAGCCAATCAGAGCATTTATGATGTTTAATACAGTGATGTAGTACAGGTTTATGGACTGTTGTTTTTTAAAAGTAGAAACCAAGTTATACACATACAGCTTGTCAATTATTTCACAAAAACACATACAAAACTATGTCTGTTTTTCCATGTTGTGGAAAATGTTTTGTTTTAAATCAATAGGACTATTTTCTCATTCATTAGACACACACACACACATATGGGTGAAAATACTGGTTTGGCTTGTTGTTTATTAAAGGGATTATTTTCTGCTATTATTATGCTATTTTCCAAGACAGATTTTTTGTGTTGGGTGTATTTGGGTGTATAACACATTTTTTGCCCCACCCTTCAAAATGTGTCCATTTGTACAGGATGGAAGCCCATCCTTCCAAAATGTTTGGTGTACCCTGATTGGTCTCCTGACACAGTGGTTGTTGAATATCTCACATGTAAGGTGGAAATGTTACACCCCTCAATTTTTAACTGAAGTCATAGGCGTATTTATTTGGGAATGCGAAATCACAGGCATGCGGGAAAGCCTTCTGCTGATTAGATGCTTGCAGTATAGCTTTCTGGGTCTTTGGACCGCCTATGTCTTGGGACTGGAGGCAGGGCTGGTGACAGGACCAGAAGCAAAACATTGCTGCCCATGCTCCATTATCCTTATGAGGCAGACCACAGGACCGACAATATACTGGAAAAGGAGGCAAGATGGCAGGTAAAGGTAGGTCAAGGTACAAAAGTGAGGAAGTAGCCCTGTCTTACTCTCTCCTTATTTCCCTGTGGCATGAGCTGGATATACTATATCACTAGACTTCTCAATAGAGAATAGCTGTTCTAAAGAGTTGAGAGATTGTCATTGGCAAGGCTACCCTTGGCTGGTGGTTTATTGTGTTAAGCATCAGTCTCACTCAGAATGATGCTCCTTGTCAGAGCTTTTACTTGTGGCATGAGCCGGTTATAGTCTATCACTAGACTGGGAGACCTGGGTTTAAGGCCTCAGACCACTTCTAGTAGAAGCCATCCTACATCCATGCAGACCAGGAAAAAACCATGTTCTTAGTTCAAACTCCCCTCAAGAATTGGTTAGATGTCTGTTAAAAACCTTCCTTGTTGTATTATTGGAGTTTCCCAGATCCTCAAGAGATCATGAAAAACATAAAAGAATATCTGACTCTGGTTTTACTGCCAGTATGCTTTTAAGCCCTTCTTGTTCTGTATAAGTTCAAATTTTTGTCTGGGACTGCAGTTTTAAGTGGGTAGAGCTAGCATTGTATGGCTCCCCTATGGAAAGTAGGTCCTAAGGGTTAAGTTAAGAGTTGAGTCCAAGGCTGGAAGTGCTCCTAGAGGGTAGAATCTCCCATAATTTTGTGGCCAGCATTTTAAAGATCTGCATCCAATTGCTTGGCTATCCCACTAGTACACTAGTACTAGTGTATAGTACTAGTGTATCTAACCATTCATAATACCTCATGCATTTAATGTAGGCAGGGGTAAAGTGTTATTGGCAGAGTGGTCATGCCCTTTGTATATCAATAAGGGGAAACACTTAATTAGCTAATAGCTTACATTTGTCATGTATGTGAAATGTCATGCCATTTAGCCGACAGTTACTCATATCATCATAACTCTGTATAGAACTTTTAACATCAGCTAGACAACACTTCTTAGTAACATGAACCTTACTGTCTGCACAAGTATTGACACTTTATTTACTTCTTGCACTCATTAATTGATTTTGGTAGGCCTATGTCTGTATTTAAATAAAGTATGTAGTTTTAAAATATCTGTAGTTTTTCACATACATGACAAATGTAAATTCATTTTTGCTGACATTGTCACAACACAAAAACCAAGCGGAAAGTGTGAGGAACTGTTTGTTGGAGACTCTGTTCACTACTGGTACATATTCTTTGTAAAGCTGCATTATTAAGTAGGATTTGGAGTTAGCAAGCTTGATTGATTATCCCCCTGATCTGTATCAAAATTATGCAAAATAATATGCACTGCAGCACTATCACATTAGTGTACTTGTATTTAAATATATATATATAATGATGTTGGGCAAATACATTTTAATGGTGTTTTAAAAATGCAATCAATTGCATGTATTATGGCATTGTTTTTGATGGCTCATACTTGGTCAATAATATTTATTGAATATTTATTGAATTTAATATAAATTATTATAAAATGCATTGGTACCTAATTGGCACATTATATATAAAGAAATGAAAGACATGCTAGGCAAGTGTGCATCTGTTTTCACTAGGATACAGCTTATGTTCTAGCCTCTTTGCTTACTCAATGATTATACTGTCTCCTTAGCTTTCCAAGACAGGCCTAATATCATCTGTCAGTGAGCCACTTGAAGGTATTCTCACACTTTTATCTCCTTTGTTCTCCTTTGACAGCTGTTGAGACTGGGAAAATGTTCCTTCTAGTCATTGTGAGGCAGTGTTGACAGTGCTTGGCGAAGTAAGTAAAGGGCTCTGGGTTCAAATACCTGTTATGGTAAGAAATACTTTCAGTCTGCCCTCAAGTACGTAAGCTAATTTGACACAATGTTCAAACTAATCCAGAAACAAGAGCGTGCAAAAAACTACAAAAGCCAAAGATCATGGTTGGGACCTGTTGGCCCCCTGCTCATAGATAACATAATTGCACCCCATTAAATGGCCTTTATTGATGACTAGTTCAATTCTAATAAAATAAAATATTTAAAATAAAGCAACATAGTAATCACAAATGTCTTGTACTGCAAAGACAAAGAATATGAGCTTGTGTGCCCATAAGCATCTGTGATTTGAGGTAGAAGATGGAAAATCAACATTATGACCTTCTGGTGAAAGCAATCATGAGCATATATGAAATATACATACATGAAATATAAAAGTGTATAATAGCTGAATAGACTATTTATTCTCACACAAATCTGCAGAAGTCATTCAAAGGAATATGTCCAACATCACTCCGTGCAATCTCATCCCACACACCTGCAATATATGTTATAGAGTGAATGTACAGGGTTTAGAGCTGTGGTTCAGCTTTTTAATTAGCTGTGCATGCTAATTAAAACACCAGAAAGTCTGTACCATGTGCAGAGACTGTAAATAAAGCTTTCATTTTATTAGCCAGTAGTTTCAATAGTCAAGTAAGTCTTTGGAGTATTCATGCATTTTGGAGGTGTAGTGGTTTTGGAGTGAAAGTGAAAGTGGGGGAAGTGAGATCCTATACTTTCAAAGCTAGATTGTGATTCCTGGCCTTTCTGAAATTGTCTGCCCTATCTTCTGATGGTTTCTGCTTGGTTTAAAAATTGTGGTTTTACATGGCTGGTAACAATTTACTTCTGTTGCATTTCTACCAAATTCTGTAATTAGTCATTAAATAGATGTTACAAAGCAACATACACAGTACCATCCACCTAAAGTTACCTGTTATGGATAACTAGAACAACTTTATGGATAACCCCTTTAATCCAAAGGTTACTTTTGCACATCACAATGTAGTTATTCAGCACAAAACATTAAAGGCACAAGTCATACTAAAATGAAGCAAAAATGTTCTAAATTCATTACTAAAACAGCAGTAAAGTCTACATTCTCACTTACCCCATCCAGACAAGACAGCCTGGTGTTGCAATTTTTTATTTTTTTGTGTCAATAAATTACCAAAATGCTCCAACTGACTTCATGTCACATCTGTAAAAGTCATTGTATAAACCCATCCCATTTCTTCCAAGAGTTTCCTATCTATTTATAAAAAAAACCCATCATTGTTCATGCTTCTTAATCTCGAGATTTTCATTATTATTATAGCTAGCAGTCACCATAGAGATCAGGGAAAGTGGGGAAACAGTACAACAAAACAAGAAAGGTGCAATATAAAAAGTGTGGGGAAAAGTGGACACAGAAAAAAGAAACTCAGAAAGGAACAATTGGGGAAAAAAGGCAGCCATGAAAGTGTCAATGTAGAGTGTGTGTGACGCACTGTTGTAGCTGGGTTTGCCTGCTATAGCAAATGGGTCTCGTGGGCTCTTTATTTCTGAGGCTTGACTGCAATTTGGAGAGCAACTACAGTGGTCCCACACAACAATGTGCCAGAGTTGACAGCCTGCTGGAGGAGTGTTAGGGGGTGGACTTGTTTGTCCTATCCTATGAGTCGATATCCAGGGCTGTCTATCAAATCCACTTTGCTTGATGTTAGCGGCATCTTCTAAGTTCCAACAACAGATTTATTCCCAGGTCAGTCCTGGTCCCTATTGATAGACCAGTAAATGCTTTGACAAGAAAAGTGTTTCTAATGAATTGTGGCCATAGAAACCAACAAATGGAAACAAGGACTGAAAAGGAAGTTTAAGGGACATCAAATAGGATTTAAAGCACAATTGGGGCAATTTCTTTTGATTGCCATGACTGTTTGGTGCATATGAAGTAAGGATCAAAAATACTGGTGCCATAATCTCAATCTTTTTAGTTTTAATAGGTGAGATTAAAGGCAACATGTAGCATGGCTATTAACAAAAAGCAGTCTTTGTTCCATAAGAATTATATTTTATTATCACTTGTTAACTGAGTGAAAAGATTTTCAATTACTTGTCCCTTAAATGTAAGGTTGTGAAATACTAATTATGCATTAAATAAACATGAAAAAATGTGTGTTTACTTGGATTTCATATTTAAAATTTTCTAGCACTCTTTATTTGGTCAAGATGGTCAAAAATGTCTCTGGTTATGTTTGTAATCTGGTTCTCTGAGAAAGGAAACAAGATGCTGTATAGTTTGATGTTATGGAGAATTAAGAGAACTGATTGCTTGCTGCCCTCATGTCCAATCCAACTTGCCATCACCTTTGCCAGTTGGATTGTGAAAAGTCTAAGGACCCTATATTATCACCCATGTCATAGGGGAAGATGCGCCTCTGCCACTTAATGGGAGTCAGGCTTAAAAGATGCTGGCTGACTAAGGCCCAATAGACCAGGGCCGTAGTCACTATCACCAGCAATAAACTGTAACTCCTATTCCCTACAGGAAAAGAGCCTATACACAGCCGCCTCTGCATGGCATTGCATCAATTTTGAGTTTTGCTCCAAGGAGGAGGGGGAGGGCAGCCGTGGCTGTGACTCTGCTCATGGCCCTTCCCATAGTCCTTAACTTAAGATAGGTCAGACAGAGAGGCATCAGATCAGTACCTAGACCTATGCAAGATGTATTTCTAAAAGTCTTGACATTGTGCCCTTCCCATCTGTACAGATGAGATGAGCTCAGAGGATGAGAGTGGCAAATCAAGGAAAATTTTCTTTTCTTCTCCCTGACATCAGACAGACTCATCCACAGATGCCTCTCCATGGCCACCATTGCCGTCATATACCTCCCTATAACAGCAGCTGTTTGTCTGATGGTTCTGGGAGCTAAATCTGTGAGACTGTGTGGAAGTCTGTGTTAGTCTGCAGGAATTATGCCCCACTCAATAAAAGCATGCGTCTTATCAATGGGAAGCATCTCCAGATGCCCATGGGCATGAGCGTTGAGGAATCATCTGTCAAGCTGGCCAACAGTAATTGCTGGCTTCTGGCAAGGGTAGGGAAGATCTAACTTCTTTATAGCATGAGCTATAAAAGCTGATAACACTCTTTACAGTTGCACTAATATACTTTCAGGTGTACCTGTACTGCATTAAGCACTGCCATGATTAAATGTGACATTTTGTTAACAGCCACACCAGTCATTCCCTATAGTATCAAACCAGATACAAGGTTGAGTTCCCTTCAGGGGAAACTAACATAGAGTATAATCTTACATAAGACTACAATCTTACACCACAGTGAACTGCCTGCCTAAATAGCATTTAAAGACATTCAGAAGCATGTTCATGCACAAAAAGAATCTCAAAAGCACAGTGGCAACTTAGGTAAAATTCTGGGTGATGGATAAAGTCTATGGATGGAAAAAGATTTTTCATCTTAAATAAATTGGACCACTTTACTGCTTCTTGTTTCTGTTAGAAGCAAAAGTTACCTTTTGTTCTTGTTATTGAAAGAGAAAGGTTACTTTAAATATGTTGACTGTTAAAACTTTTGTCTCTCTGTTGTAATTTATGTAATTTATTAAAAAATTGCATTTAACTTTGTTAATAATAGTGAAGTATTTAAAGTCTATTTAAAGGGAAACTTCCTACTGCAAGTTGGTGGTTCTTTAACTGTGATTCACAATAGCCACATCATTATGATTTGATGTATTCACTCAAAGCATGCAGAAGATATGAGATGCTTTCTTTTAGTTGACTTCCTATTGAGTGGAGTTAATGTTTTTTTTTAAAGGTTGGTGTGTACCAAACATGTACCAAGTTTGGTGAAAGTAGGCAAAACTAACTGTGTCACTTTTGTGAAAAGGGGGCGGTAAACAAGCTCACCCACTTCACTATATGTGTGTGAAATTTCATGCCATTTGAAGCATGTTAAGCACCACAAATACATCTAAATATGGTTTTCAAACTTAACAAGCTTATCAGAGGGAACCCTGAATATTATTCTTCCACACTTTAATTCCCATAATGCCACATACCTGGGGCTGACCGCTCCCGTTCATCTCACGCTATATAAACTGTCTATGAACTCATACTCATTGTAAAGTCTTGTTGTGCCCTTGTAAACAACTTTGACCATTTTCAATGTTGGATTATCTGTGTTTTTGACTCCCTGATTGTTTGCTGTTTGCCTTTATGAACCTTATCTGTTTTATGGATTACTCTCTTATCTGCTGCATGGTTCCTCCCATTTATTGAATTAAGATAATCTCAACCAGGGGGGGAGTCATAATCTGTCAAAATTCAACACCAGCTTTCAACTGTAGTTGCCTGTAAAAACAATAGATAGTGGAACACTATTCTTGTAAAAACTATTCTTTAAATGGCACATTGGTAACTTTACAATCCAAAACATAGAAAAGCATATGTACTGAGTATGTACAGGTCCTTTTCAAGCCTTTTTATTGTTTTAATATTGATGATTTTGGCATACAGCTCATGAAAACCCACAATTCCTATCTCAAAAAATTAGCATATTTCATCCGAATAATAAAAGAAAAATGTTTTTAATACAAAAAAAGTCAACCTTCAAATAATTATGTTCAATTATGCACTCAATACTTGGTTGGGAATCCTTTTGCAGAAATGACTGCTTCAATGCGGTGTGGCATGGAGGCAATCAGCCTGTGGCACTGCTGAGGTGTTATGGAG
>JBAJNP010001269.1:39198-65174 GCA_036877545.1 Yasuhikotakia modesta | reverse complement strand
CTTCACACCTTTCTAGCGTCAAGTATTAAACTATGATGGCCTTTTATCTACATTTTTAAGTATTTGAACATAAAAATTAACAGTTAAATGGAATATGCTAGAAAACATCCCAAGGCAACGTTCAATTCTGGAAGATCAATGTCTGTTTAGGAGCTGAGATTCATTGTCAATCTCCTCACGCTTTGAAAAGCGACTGCTGCTTGGCTTCACATGTGCACATCAGTGCTGCAGTTCTCCAGCATCGCCTGCTTGTGTCAACTGACAGCTACAGGCAGCCAGAATAAGGCAACTATGGCTGCAATTTCACGCGGCTCCGTGTTATTTCCTACCAGCTCCCTGGAGACGAGCTGCTGTGACATAAGACCCTCGTTTTATAGAGTGAACAGTAAACAACACTTCTTGACATCTGAACTTGAATACAGTCTCTGTGGAGTTTGTCAGAAATCTGAAATTATCATAATAACACAGTATGAACTCCAGTTATGGTGTCTGATGACAAAACCATGGCAACCCGATACTGAATAATGACAATAGGCATTTATTATGGTATGTACATGGACGAAATACAGCCACATAAGAACTGGCACTGTTACTATAGCGATGAGGTGAGATTAGAGGCTTAATCCTATCAAGTAATGTTGAACTGATAAGAATTATACGGGAGACCGGGTTGTCTCACTTTTACTGAAGAACCCTGGTATAGGTTTTTAGCAAACTTTAAACAGCAAAATGTATAACATTGCCATAAATAACATTATATAATACAGAACATTTTACAGTAAATGGATGAGCCCTGCCTAAATGTATGCCTTTTTATGACCATTTTAATTTACATGCATAAATATGCAAAAAAATTATTTGTGTGGTTGGACTTGTAGCTCCCACACGACAACTAGCCCCGGTCTCTAGTACACATGACCAAATGTTGCATAAGATGCATGTATTCTGTATGTGGGCTGCATGTATAGAGGATAGTGCCGTATATGTCCGTATGTTGCTTGATCTGTGCGGGCAGGTAAACAACACAATGCACCACAAATTCCTGAGTTTCTGAAAATATCTGAAAACCTTCAGCTGGAATAACTTCACTGCTGGATGGTAACTGCGCTGTGATTGGACAACGTGAGCTGTAAGATGGTGAAGTCATTACCAACAGCTTGAAAATCAATGCCACTCTTTAGCATTAATCTGAGCTGTATTGCAAGCAGGTTTTAACTAATGACCAATATTAGAGAATATTAGATTCTGAGTCCAGCATCTCTCCAAACGTCTCCTCACCTCGACCATGATGTCATGCATGATCAAAATCAGGTATGAATTATGCATCATGTTTTATATCACGTACAAGAACATGCACAGGATCATACATGCACACGGGAACGTGCCGTGTACCTCCAGCTCTCAAAAAACAAAACGCACAACGCAATAAACACAATGAGGTCTCGCAAGCTCATGACTTAAACCCATTCAGCTAACTAAGTAGTTGCCCACACTGCAGTAAAACGCTTCATGCGATGACGTCATGCCAAAGAATAGCCGCTCCGCACCAACGCGTCGAGCGCAACGCGTCGAGCGCAACGCCAACCCGTTGCGCTTCAACCCGACCTACCTTCTGATACTCGGAGTCCTCCGGGCGGAAATCGCTGCTGGTCCGCTGGAACTGAAGGTTGAAGTGCGGCAGGCGATGGAAGAGGTTGACCCACCACGGCGGAGAGTAATTGACCACGGCAGCCATTGCGTTCACGTTCAGCGCTCGTTCCTGTAACACAAACACGGGGTTGCGATCAGCGGCGAGATAACGTCGCAGTGCATCAGTCGCCTTTAAAGTGCCCTGAACGCGCTCCGTCCGGCGCGGCGGGGGTTAAAATCTGCACCAGCACCCCACAGCGAAACACATGCGGTGATTCCCAACCATTTCTTCTAGCCGCGAGCGTCCGCTTGCGTTCTGGACTCGATCAACTCGATTCAATCTCAACGCTAGAGACGCGATTAATTAAACGCGTTGATTTGAACGCCGGTAACGCTGAAAACGCCGCCAGCTCGCAGCCTTTTGTTCGCCGTTATCTTACCCGTTAGACGTCTAAACCATTTTCCCAGCTTCGAGGTCCGACGAGCTCGTGCGATGACACGGTTGTTGACAATAAACGCAAGAAACAAACGCCTTCGAGGTCCCGGACGGAAATGAACGGAAGTCTTGAATGCGTTTAACGCGCACAGACTCGTATCTGGATGAATGAAGGTGTCCTGCGCCGGTTTGATCGCCAGCGGGTTTATCTCTACAAAACGTGTAAAAATGTGTCCGCTAATCTAAGCAACGTGTAAACCTGTCGTGTGCGCGTTATCCGCAGATCTGCACTCACTGGAAACGGAGGGCTTTAAACGCCTCTGATGTCTTCCCAAGGCGAGATCATTTGCGCTTTTGTTTTAAGGTGGTCCTGCACCGCTCCCCTCCAGTGAACGCCAGCGACCACAGCTTCCCCGTTTCCTCTGGATTCAAACGCAAACGTTTAGGAGGAAGGAAAGATATCAAACGTTACGACTCGGAACGAGTGATTTGCGAGCTGAACGCTCGATTATGTCAATCATCCACGTAGACTTCAATGCGCAAATGCGTCGCCGCGTTTACTGGCCTCCAGTGGCCACGAAACGCAAACGCAAATCACGCCTTTATTCACATTTATCATGGTTTTAATATAGTAACTTTATTACAGGAAGATGTTACTGTATTAACACATTATGTAGATTGTAAATTTACTGTAAATTCACCTTCTTAACAGCCAAATTTCCACAATTTTTACGCTTAAATTTGCTTATATTTGTTTTGTGGCTTGATGTTTGTATTAAGTCTCTCTTATAAATATTTATTGGTTATTCTCTCTTGTGTTTATATTTTCACACCTTCAATAAACAAACCAAAGACTCACAACAAAAGACTTTAATAACAAAGTCACATAAATTCATGCACAACAGGACATAAATGAATGTGCTTTTAAAACAAGAACATTTTAAATAAACCTCAAATACGAACACAACAAATCTATCAGCCAAGTGTTCAAACTAAATTTTCAGTGCCGTTATTGTTCGGTTACGTTAATGTTTAAAATGGCTTGTATAAGTTTGTATAAGTTGAAGGTGTACCTAAACACGGCACACATGGCTTAAATATTATATAAGACATCCTGTTTCTCAAGTTTGGTGTCACATTTTTTGATCTACTGTCAGAAGTACATGAACAACATAACTAGCCCTGATCCACATTTCCACAAGGCACTTTTGGAGGGTGCAGACACAACTTCTCGATACAAATTGATTCAGTTTGAAGGCTTAGTTTCTCAGAAGGCTTAGAGTCCAAACAACTGAAGAGAGAGTCTTAGCTGAATGATAAAATGTGATACAGGTCACTGCAACGATCCATATAATCATTATTGCCTCTTAAGGTGACAGGTGTTACGCTTTACAACTTAAAAGTACCCTTACCCTTAAAACATTTGAAAACAAACTTAAATCAAGTCATTAGAGTTGAGAGGACTCAAACATGTCTCCCTTTTTCTCAAAGGCTTCGAAGGAGACATGATGATGTCATCAGAGTCATCTGAATCGACCGTCTTTGGAACATCTGGTGCTGATGGCCCAACAAAAAAACATACGTCAATATGACGGCAGTTTATCCGAGATTTTTAGGTTTTTAATAATCTAAATGGAACAAGGTTTATAAATATGCCTGTAAATATTCAAACCTGATATTGGATGATTGTGGAGCAGCAGATCGGTAGAAGAATGATGTAGTTCGTCTGAGATGACCTCACCATCATTCTGAGTTCCACCTAGAAGCACACAAGGAACATCCGATGACAGCCACAGGGGTTTTATAGCGCGGTCGGTTCCAGAGGTAATAAAGGCCGTCGGGTGGCCATAAAATTGAATCATTCGTTAACCTGAGGTCTGCACTCTGTTCCTGAACGTGGTTTGTGAGGAGCCCGTGGACAGCAGTGGAGGAGCAGAGAGATACTGCTTCTTCTGAGGCGTGGAAGATACACAATCTGTCCCTGTAGATGCTCTGTAACATCACATCAAGCTGTGAGAGTCAGGAGACCTACAGCATTTCCTTTAAAAGACTATTTTAATTCCACACAGCGTTCCTCTCAATTAAAATAATACATTAATATGCAATACAGGAGGTTTATAAAGTATGCAAGCATATGCTTTACAACTGCTTACTAACTTGTAGCCTATGAAGTGTACTGTGTAGCATTTGTGGTGATCAATGTTTTTATTTTGAAGTCATCACCTTTCCATCCTCATTGTGTTGCGTTTGATATGAGCCCTAAAAACCGACTGCAGCAACACGACTTCCTCTTTCTGTACGCAACCAGCGGCTTGAGTGCTTAAATCTGATTGGCTCTGAAAAACAAGATGTTTAAATGGGTATTTTCAACCTGTAAGTATGTAATTCATGTCTATAAGTTTATGCAGTAATAAAATGTCCCAGGTATACGAAACAGTAAATATTGCATCCCAGTTTCTCTTTGTAAGGTTATGCAACTATCAACAGTTCACCAAATTAATATCTGCATAGTCATATTAGCAGCAATGTAGCATACTAGCTACAAATAAAGCTATAAATAGTTACCAATGCACCAGGGGTGGGTCTTAGGTCAGTTGTTTGTGTAGCTAATTTCCTCTGCCTGGTTAAATGCCCTCTGAGGCAGGACTGCAACAGAACCAGATCCTAAGAAGAGTGTAAATTGGATATAATTAAAATTAATATACAATGTAAGTAGTCTGCAGTGTATGTGTGTGTGATGTACCAACCCGTGTTCTGTGTAAACGCCAGTGTGTTTGGATTACGTTAGCTGCTCTGTTTTGGTCTCTCTGCTTGATGCTCGATTCTGATGACGAAGATGACAGTTCTTCCAGCGCTAGTGACAATGAACCGCCTGGAACCTGTCAGATGAGATGTGATATGATGGTTTTATCATTTTATTTCACTAGAAAACATGGGCAGGCTTCATCAAGCTCAGTTTCAGATCTATGAGTTGGCGTATTCAGCGTCTGAGTCAGTTTATTGAGGGAGAGATTAACTCTGTTGGTTCCTCTGGTGCAGTTGTGCTTGTGTTTGAGGTTTGAGTTGTTGGAGAAGATGTTAAAGCAGTACCTGACTTTGATCTGGTACTAATCTGTGTTTTTTCTCCTCCTCTAACTTCTCCTTTAAACAGTTGATTTCTATGATCAGTGATCCCATCTCCTGCCTTTAAGAAACCAAAACACAACTTACAAAAGCATGGTCATCGTTTTCAGTGCATTAATATACCCTAAAATGTATTTTCTGCTGAAATAATCAGGGCCAATAACATTATAGCCTAGTATTATATGGACCAATCAAATCCTGACAGTGTTTTCCTTTTGGTATTTTACTTTAAAAACAGCACATATCACACACACACACACTCACACAAAGAAATTGCTAACGCAGTAAAAAAGAAAGTTTTTTTCAGAAGTTTCCACAGCTGCTGTGGGAAAAAAAATCACTAAAGCTAATAAAGAAAGAACTATAATTTAGAGGCCTGGAATATAAATCAGACCCAGTAAACGTTTAATAATGTATTTCATATAAACTGCATCTGGATTCAAGGTTCTAGTACAACTACAGTAAAATCTTCTGTGCGTTCGCCACAGTACATTGTATTATATCATATTACAAACCTGTGAGTCTGCATTAGTCTTTCATGTCCTTCTATTTGTTCTTTCAACACTTTTTCTGCTTCTTTCATCCTTTCGTTCTTCTCAGCAGACATCTGCTCTTCCTCCACACTGAAAAAACACGAAAAACTCTAATCAGAATTACTCTCCAACTTTTAACAACTTGTAGTTGTTGTTAAAGTTGTTGTGTAGTTACTACAACTTACAAACCAAATAATGTCTAATGTTATAGAACAGTGATTATATAAAGTAGTAAAACTTATGTACTTTGTAATGATCACATTTGACATAACTTTTAGGGTATTTAAAATACTGGGGTACTACTGTAGTATATGATCAAAACAACATGTTGTAATATTGTGATATGTTGTTGCTACTGTACAGATACAGTATGTAATGTATATCACTGTACTTCCTGTGCTGTTGTTTGTGAGTGTGTGATGTTTGTGAGTGTGTGCTGTATGCTCACATTCTCTGGGCTAATTTTTTCTGTAGTTCTTCATTCTCCCCTCGAAGTTTCTTAACAATTTCCCTCAGGCGCACATCAGTCTCAAGAATCACAGATGGCTGAGTGTCTGTGTCATCAGCTGTGCTCTGATTGGCTGTTTCAGACTCTGTGACGTCCTCTGGCTTCCTCTGTGAGTCCGACACTTTAGTGGTGTGAATATTTCTCATCTGCTCGACTCGCTATCAAACAAACACTAGATGTGAATTTCTGTCAAAATTAAACATTTAAAAATTAAATTGACGAAATTGAATAAAATTGATTAAATTGAAAATGACGAAAACCTTCTCGAGCTCCAGGATTCGCCGCACCAGTCTCTGTTTACTCCAATTCAAATAACCTGTAAACATACCAAATACATTTTACACGGCTAAATTTATAAATGACTTAAATAACTAACTAGCCGTTACATTTAGACATTTCTGGTCCGTTTTTTTAAACACTTTAGAACGGCAATATTTTTAATATTAAATTAGAACTTGTGCACATTGATGCACATAATCACAAAATGGATACAGTAGTTCTGTCCCTGATGTCCCTGATGAGGCCACATATCAAAGACAATGTACAGTAAATTTACATACTGTACACATTTGTGACCACAAATGACTTTATGGCCAATTCTCAACACATGCTCCATTTATATGTGAACTATAATGAGTTTAAGTGTGGAACTGTGAGTGTACCTTTGGCCCGACAGGCAGGACTGTCCATCACACACATCTCCTCCTGGGTCAGTTCCTTTTTTAGTTCCTGGTTCTCATCCTCCAGCTGTTTCACTGTCTTTGTGAGTTTCAGGACTGTGGCACTGAGTGTCTTATTCTGCTGCCTGCTGTCTCTGCTCTCGGCTTTATTACTACCGACAGAACCAGAGACTCAGATTCAGATCACATCAGACCGTTCAGTTGGAGTTTGAGTCAATTTCACAACGGTTTTACCTTTTCTCTGCTAACTCTAAGAGCGCTCGCAACCTGCAAACCTAACCAAAAAAATAAAGACTTTAATCTCCCCAAACTCACCACCAAAACCATAATAACATACGTTTAGTTCCATCTGTTACCTCCTCATAGTACGTTTCTACAGTGATTTTCATTTCCTGCATGTTGGTTGTTTTAAGGTCACTCTGTAGTTGACTGTGAGGATAAACACAATATCTGTCAGTTTAGGTTCAACATACAAAGGGAAAATATGAAACATCATGAAACAACATGAAATATCTTTCTTTTCTAACTAACTAAATTGACCAAGTTGTATCATTAGTTTAACACAACATTTAACATGCAATTCATAATGTCTGTTTGTTACATCCTGTTTTTACTTCAATACACATCAAAGTTTCTGTTAACACAGACATTTGACCTTTTGTTAACATGGCATTTGTTATAAATCTGCTTTCATTTGATTTCTGTTAAAGAAAATCTTAAACAGTTCCTCCTTATTGCAAGAAAACTTTTCAAAATCCAAAAATATTCTGTTTACATGTTCAAATTTTGTTCCTTATTCATTCTGTACAGATTCACACAACCTGAATAATACAAACAGTGTCTGTATGTGAATGAATCAGACCTCAGTGAATTCTCCTTCTCTCTGCACTGTTGCTCCAGTCGCAGAACTCTGTGTTTCAGTCCATTAATGATCTAGTGCACAAGTTTATAGAGACACAGAGAGACAACTATTGCTTTTTGTCTTACATCAATTTCTCAAATGATAAATCACACACGATTAACCGTAAATGGTGAGATTACTGTAACTGTAGACTCACTGATCTGTGATCAGTTTTCTTGTCCACTAAACCCCTGGCATACTCTGGGTCCTGGGTGATCAAAGTAACAATGAATATTATTACAGATATTGCTTTTGTGTTACGCAGTTACATAATCCCATCAGTGCTGTGGGATTTATTGATGGTCTGTTCGTAACCTTCGCTGGATTCAGCAGTTGTTCGATTTGTCTGTCTTTCTTACAGTTTTCTTCTTCAAGACGCCGCAGTTTGGCTTTAATCTTGTCAGATTCAGACTTTTGCATCTGAACGGTCTGATAGAGAGAAGAAATTAAAACATTCTGAAAAAATGCTGAATACCTAAATATCACAATTACATATTGAGACGCTGAAGGAAAAAACATATTTATCACATAATATTAGAAACAAATAAAATCTTAAAATCACAATATTATACACATCTTATACGAGAATTATTCTTAGCTAACAATATTAGCTTGTAAGAATAGTTTCCTAATATTTTCATAGTTACAAAAACATACAATTGTTTCAATTGTTTTAAAAGTTGTAATGTTTTAGATTACCATTATTGCTTGTTTATTTATAAGTTTATAATTCTGTATTTTACTCCACTAACAACTTATAACAACTTTTTTCATATATAATATACAACATTACTGCAAAAATGTTTTCTTAACTTGTTTTTTTGTGTACCGAGGCAACATTCTGAGAGCATTTGAACAGTGAAAGGGATTGTGGGAAATGTAAGTACAAATAGAATATGTGATTATATAATTACAATTCTTTGAGATATACCTTTTTCAGTTCGATTATTTCATCATACATATCCTCCTTCTCTTTGTAGTCCGGTGTCCCTGGAACATAACCTACCACAAACATAACTCACCGCTCTTAATGCTGACAAACACACACCGACAACACAACATGTTCATACACCAGTGTCATCTCACCGTTAGATGCAGAGCGAGAGTATTTTGGCTTTTTCATTCCTAATGCCTCCTTCAAGTATTCAGGTGTGTTGGTCTGTGTGATGCAGTGATCCAATCCCTTTGGAGACTTTGGAGACACAGTCCCTAAAGTAAAAAATAACCTTTCAAAGGCCTTTCAAAAGCCTTCTACATGTTTGGGAGCCGTCTTTCCAGGCTATGAGACAGCTTCTATGATAAGAGATTTGTTATGAGAGATCTGCCTCTGTGCCTATACCTTGTGCCTCATTCTGTAGGTGTAGCCAGACATCTCTGGGGGAACCGGTCGGGGGGGTTTCAGATGTGTGAAGCTGGTTCTTCTTCACAGACGTCCACGATGCTGCGGGATGTTTTCTGGGATGCAAGTTTGCGCTGTTCAGGTACGGCGACTCTAAACACGCAGATAAATAAACGTTCATGCACTGAGGCTATGAAATTGCACCAAACCTGACATCTAAAACAAATACAAACAAAGACATTTATGGCACATGAGAATATAATTCACTTACTAGGAGAAGGAGGTGGCCGGCCGGACACCTTCTTTTTTCTCAATTTCTGAAACACGCATCAAACATCCAGAGTTACACAACGTCACAACAAAATCACATCATTTGAGAGAATCAGATTATATACAACAACACAAACAGGTTAAACATCAACATACAGGTCTCTCACCTTTTCAGTATCAGACACATAGCTGTTGCATAGACTGTCCTCTGCCTTTTAAACCACAAAAACACACAAATATAAACAACAACATCAGTGTTAAACACAACACTGTAATACATTGGTAGAGACCCAGTCATGGTCAATTTTTGTATCTACATGTTACTCCATTAATATGTTGTGCATCTGAAATCATGGCATTGCAGTTACGTGTTTTATGAAGACTTACAGATGAAGACTGAAGGTTAACTTACCAAGTCTACATCCTCTTCAGTTAGTAAAGACATCATAACCAACGCGACTGACTCTTTTATCACCTATTGCATTGCGTCCCATCAACAAAACAACCATAATACGTCCTCATATGAACTAATAAGATGTTCTGACTCGCAGGGTTTTATTATTATGATCCAGCAGGTTGTCAGATTTGCGCATAAAACAGCGACGAAACGAAGAAGTTCCCAGGATGCAGCTGCTCGCTGCTCGACGCAAAACAGGCGGAAGGCGATGTCGTGTGTTAAATTGTAAGCTGTGTGTTTATGTTGTGACACAGGTGAGTGTTTGTGTTGTTTGTGTTTGTTGCTGTACGGGAATAATGTACATTGTTGTCGTCTAGCAACCGTAAACGTTTAACGTGACCGTCGGCGAGCGTGTGAAACGTGTTCGCGTGCGTCCGCACTGCGCAATATTTGCGCATACAGTGATTTCGTGATTTTTTTATTAACCCTCCTATTACCCTCCATGTTAAGACCCCAGCAACCTAAACCTCCAGAATATGATTTTTACCCAAGTTTGTGTGTCAAGTATTTGTTTATTTGTTGACTACCTAAATAGCCATTAAATAACAAGCCAAAAATGATGCCAACCATGCATTTAGAGACATTAAACATTGAATGGGGTCAAATTGACCCCAAAAATAACAAGAGGGTTAAAGCACAATGAAACAACCACCTTTATGCAAATGCAAATAAAAAACATGCTATTGTGCTTACAGTACAAAAAGATTGTCTTATTTCAATCTACAAACTCTTATATTTGTATAAAGATTTATACAAATAAACGTTGGGCAATATTAATAGACTACTACATTAATACCTGCAATAAAATATCACCCTGTAATAATACCTGCAATTTAAACACTTTATCTTAATCTAAAGCTTAATCTTAAGGTATATCTTAAAACAAAGTGTTAAAATCTCTCTTTTTAATCTTCTTTTTAAAAACGTACATTTTGTACATAAACTCCTTTCTATCTTATTGTATTACCCAACAATACCATTACAATTGTGTACTTGAATCTAAGACCTCAGGGGTTAAAACTGGTTTTGGGTTGTTGATATAAAGTTACCTATCTAACATCAATTTTAAGCAGTAAGTGTTTTTTTCTCATGTTCAGCAGTAACCCAGGAATATATCAGCGATGCTGGAATATGTGGATTATTTTTCAGTGATAGCAGTGATTCTCAGATTATTCCTAGAGACTTTCTCCACATTAACTCACACTCCCTCACATGACCCCAGCATTTTAAACCCATCTGAGGTCACAGAGAACCGGCCAATCAGCTGACGTGTTAATTTAGGAGCGTTAAATATAAAGCAGAAAACGTGAAGCGCTGGGCAGTCTTTCCAGGAAAGATCTGAAAACAGAAACGTATTTAATTCATCAAATTATTTATCAAGAATATGTTCAAAGACTTCAGCGGCTGACCAGTTAATCCACATTATTAGATGTTTCAGAACCAAACAGCTCAGAGACGGATAACTATTTAAGGTTCTAGGAATGTTTCCCCAATGTTTCAACAAACATTAACAAAATGTTAGTTAGAAACAAAACATAGCAACAAAAACGTGTTTTTTCCAAAAACTTGGAACGTCCAGGTTTTTTAATGTTGTATTAAAAGTATTGTTTTGTTTTAAGAACATTACTAAGGCACTTGTTTTTGAAAAAGCTCGAAAAAGTTTTTAATATATAGGTGTTATATACGGCTATCACTGCATGCTATCTACTAACTTTACTGTACAAATGTTTCTTGCTAACTCTGAGAGAACTTTTGAAGAACGTTGCGACACTTTAAGAACGTTCTCTGACAGCTGTGCACAACCTCACAACCCGTGACAAAATCATGTATTACCATCACATTAGTCACATGTGATGACGGACATCTCATAGATGGATTTGGTTTAGGGATTACAGAATGTATTATAATGAATTAAATGGCTCCTGTTGATACGGTCTCTACTGTTACCTTAAATGTGATTATTTAATAAAACAAATGTCTTTATGTTATTATTAAATGTAGCTGTGATACATGAACACACTGTGACCTGAATTCCTCCCTCTGTCTGTCTTTAATTGTGCAGCAGTTCTGTTGCAAAGCTTTTAAAGTCTGTACAAATACCTTCAATCTTAGCGCCTGGCCACTCTCATTATTATAAACCAGTTATATAAGCTTTAATTCCCGCCTGCCTCCAAGAGGCGGGGATGTTTTTTAAAGAGGTCCTATCCTCTTAAAGTGATTAATGGTGATATGTGTGTGTTGAGGGATGTGAGGGGAGAGAGAGAGAGAGAGAGAGAGAGAGAGAGAGAGCACAGACTATTATCTGATCTGTGTTGTTGGGCTACACGGCCACACTTGTGTTTTGCATGAAGAGGTTTGACCAAAGGTCTTTTGGGGACTACAGACCGAAGCCAACTTACTATACACATCAGTATTACAGGTCAGTAACTGGGAAACAATCATAACATGTCATTAAGTCATTTGTTCTTGTCTGTGATCATTTTAATAGTTAAGAATTATTACAATAAATAAATAAATAACTTTTTGTTTTTGGGAGACAGTTTCTGTCGCAGTATTGTTTAGTCTCTGTGCCAAAAACAAAGAGATGTTTGTATTTTTGTAGCTCAGCTGGTGGAGAGTTGTGTTATCAATGCAAAACGTTGTGGGTTTTACTCCAATAAATAAATTGGTGTGTGTGTATGTGTGTGTGTGTGTGTGTAAAACTAAACTTAAATATATACCTTAAAATTGTCAGCCAAATGCATAAATGCAAAAGTAAATATTTCACATAAAGAAAAACACAAAATATTTCAGATTTTGTGCATTGTATATTTTGTATTTGTTTATATACAGAATTAGCATTAAATTAAGTCTCTTACATTTGCGTACTGTTTTCCTCTCTTTGTAATTATAACTGATTTTATTGATCTTTCATGCACAGGTGAGTTTATACAGTGTTACTCAGTTATATCAAAACTTTACGTTCACCTTAAATCTCCTCTCGCCCTATTAACAACGTAACAGATCCTATTTGCCAAAAGAGATTACAGAACCTAACGGCACACAGAGTTGTGACATACCTACAGACAGGTTAAGAATTTATTTACGTTGAAGATAACACCGTATTTGAATGTGTGAAGAATTTAAAAGGATAGCTCAACCAAAAATTACAGTATTTCCTGGAAAAAAAATCACTCAAATGTCACTTAAAACCTGTATGAACCTATATGACACAACCTGTAAGATGTTTTAAAATATGCTGGTAACCAAACATCAGTGGCACCCATTAACTTCCATTGTTTGGACACAAAATCACTAAGACATTTCTCAAACTATCTTCTTTTATGTTTAACAGAGGAATAAAAGTCATAAAGGTTTAAAATACAGAGAGTAAATAATTGACTATTTTGGGGTAAACTTTACCTTAAATTACCACATGAAAAAATGACAAAATTCTGTTCACCACATTTACAACATTTTAAATGTAAATATAAATGTAAACAAACGATCGCTGAAGCTTATAAATAAACATAAACTAATGTAGTGTTGCTTGAAATGACATGAAGTCACCCAGGATTGTGTGTTTAGGCATAGCTTGTGTTATCTGA
This sequence comes from Yasuhikotakia modesta, assembly GCA_036877545.1. Taxonomy (NCBI): domain Eukaryota; kingdom Metazoa; phylum Chordata; class Actinopteri; order Cypriniformes; family Botiidae; genus Yasuhikotakia; species Yasuhikotakia modesta. The sequence goes on along the minus strand of JBAJNP010001269.1, from coordinate 51,711 downwards.
TCTGAAACAGGTCATTTTGTTCTACAGAAGATTAAAATGCTTTACTTGATGATTCTAAATCCATCATTTTCATTATGATGTTTTTTTGCGGGTGTGTTATATAACACAAAATGGACGTTGGATTTTCAGTTATTTAAGCGAAATGAATTCAGATGTGATTGCATGAATCAGACTTTCATTTATCAGTGAAATGCAGATATATTAAATAGATCAGGTTAATGCATCTAACAGGTTTAATGCTGTGTTTGATGTGCGGTTGTACATTTGCTGTCAGGTGTGAAAGAGATGCACATGGGTCAACAAAGTGCCCCGGTGGAGGGTTTATCTCTGAAGGAACTGGGAGACAGTGTGTTGGTGGAGATTAAACCGCAGAGGAAAAAAATCCCCTTCCTCAAACATGTGGAGTACCGAATTATTAGCAAGGTGTGTGATTTTAAACAACTGTTGTATCAAACAAGAGGGTTTATTGTGAACATTTTACATTTCTGTGTTTCTGTTGCAATTATGAAAACATTTTTACCATATACATAAACTTATTTCATGTTGTACAAGTGAATGTTCTCTTAAAGTTATCAAAAGCTGCTAGGATTAGTAGAAAGTTATTTTTAAGGTTTACACACACACACACACACTCACACACTAAATATATACATGTATTCTTCAAAAGGTTGTTCTTAAGTTGTTTGTGGACTGCTTTTATAACAATACAGATTTTAAAAAGGTTCAATAATGTTTTTTTTTAACCAGACAATAATGTTAATTCAACATCTAAACAACAAAGAACATGTTAAATAAAAACATTAGTGGAATGTTTTTAAACCTGTGAGACTTCATTCAGTTTTCCCTAAACAATCGCGTCTGAGTGCCTCTGTTTCTGCTCGCAGTGTTTCCAGGTTCCTGTCCACCGCAGGTACAGCGATTTTGAGCTCTTCCACAGTCTCCTGCTGCAGAAGTTTATCTACAGGATGATCCCACCTCTGCCCCCAAAGCGGATCCTTAAAGGGGGTGAGATTTGATCAAACTCTGCAAAATGAGCTTGTGTCTTAAGCCGCACTGTTATGTAACTAACTCTCTGTTTTTCTCCCACTCAGTTTTGAACTCAATATCAGACCGGGAGTTTAATGACAGCCGCCGCCGTGGGTTACAAAGGTTCATGACTTTAGTGATCAGACATCCGGTCCTGTCAGGAGACGAGCTGGTGAACATCTTCATGTCAGCGAGGAGTGGGGTGAGCCCAAAAAATCCTGCCACAGGCCTCTCTGCCAGAGATTTCATTTCTCATGACACTGCAAACCAACATGACTTACCAATATTGGTGATACTTTATAATACGATTCTGTTTGTTAACATCAGTCAGTAACACAAAAGGAGATATTTTTCAGAATGTCCATGCAGTTATTACTGTTGGGGGAGGTATTTCAATACAACTGGCAAAATTAAAGAGGAACTGATCACATTATTCATTTCTTATAGATATTTAATATTTATACACATTTTAGTACTTCATATAACTTGCGTTTGTAGTATGTTAATGTATTATTATGTGACGTTGCAGGACGTTCAACACACGCTGCGTGAAGCGTTTAAAAAATCTGGTGACGAGTTTCTCACGTCACAGATGGCTTTGCATGGCAAGGTGAGAAAAGATAAACTGTTCATCTTTTTATCATTTGTTCATTTTATACCTTATACACGACATGTAAACATTAGCCTACAAACCTATAGTGTCAATAACACTGTATCAGAACAGTTTTTCTGGCATGGCAATACCGTAATGTTTTTAAATACCACGTATATAATTCAGTTTAGTTATATAATATTGCATTGCTTCAATAATGCATTGCAGCTTTACATATAAAACATAAATAAAACAGAAAGGGAAAAATTTGCACAACAAAAAATACAGATTGTACAACAAAAACACAGAATATATAGTGTTGTGGTACATAGATATGACAGTATTCCCAGGGGAAATGTTTACAGATGTTTATAAAGGAATGATGTGTATTTTAAAGGTGTTCTTACCGGAGGACATACAGAACCAGGCTGCGGCTAACCGAGAGGTCATCGCAAACATCCACAGCAGTTTCCACAAACTCAGAGACGTGGCGGAGCGCATGGCGCAGCGCTCGCGGCAGAACTCCACGGACCTGCTGATGTTCGGCAAGGACCTGAGGTCGCATTCATGATTCATTCAACAGCCTCATGACAATGATAAAACACCACCAGCATTAGCTCAGCGTTGTTGGATCAAATGCAATGCATTTACAAATCATTGCAATTATTGTTAGGCGCAATGCGAAATATTTTCATCCATTCAGTGAATCTCACTGAATAATAAAAAGCATTATTTTCTATTAAACATGCATGGACGTTTTTTTAAACGTGTGATGTTTTTATGACTTATACGTGGTTTTCAACACTTATCACACGACTCATGTGTAATAAAGCTACAGAACGGACAGTAACACTCAAGTCATCTTCACAGTGAACTGGGTTCAGACTCGTCCGATCTGCCCGCCAGCGCTGCGCTGGGAAAAGCCTGGAGAACCCAGAGGAAATCGCTGGTCGAGCTGTCGGGAGAGTTTGGGCTTCTTGCAGACAAAGCTGCACATCAGGGCAGCAGAGAGGAAGATGAGGTGGTGGAGAAACTGAATCTTCTTCTTGAACATCTGCAGTCGTACAAGGTAAATACCACCATGTACTTAGTTTCCCTACCAGTAGGTGGCGCCAAAGTGAAACTCTAAAGGTTTTAAAAGTTATTAAGAGGTTTTTGTTGGACCTGCAGCATCATTTAACAATAAACAACAATCTGTCATGTTAACAATATTCAGTTTTATTGAATTAACAATATAAACCATTGCACAGGAACTGTGTGATCGGCATGACAACGGCGTGTTACTAGAGCATCAGCGAGCGTTTGAGCGGCGCGGTGGGCCTGTGGCTCCACACTTGAAGAAACAGAGCAGCATAGAGCAGCCAGAGTCTCGCCTCACACAGGTAACACACACCTGTGTGCACACACATCTCACACATGAGCGAGGTGATGATGTATGGACTGGAAATAGATACTGGATTACATAACATGTTAGCATGTATAATGTCCTCACGCAGCAGGAAAACACCATCATCACCATGGAAATGAGGAGCTATTTCTCTCTGCTGTGTCTGCATCACGAGACCCAGCTGGTCTTCACTCATCTGCCTCTTGTAACAAACATACTGGGGACGTTTGTCAACTCACAAATACAAGGACACAAGGAGGTGCAGTAACATTTAAGTGTTTTAAAGCAATAGTTCTAGCAAAAACAATAATAAAACACTATTCTTCTCACCTTTGTGTTATTCCAATTCCTGTATGACTTTCTCTAGAGACAAATGACCAAATGTACGAGGGACAGAAAGTTTATTTGTAGTTTACTGGTGGCTGAGCTGAACATACTGGCGCTTCAGCATTGTTGACTAACTTTGTGGTCATTTCTGTTAGATGGGTGACGTATGGGGTGAGCTGCACCCCAAATTGAAGTCTCTGTTTGACAGCGCCACAGAGGCCTCGTCTCGCACTGCAGAACTAAAGACCTGTACGGCCGCTCCCTCGATGTAACCAAAAAACCTGTGTCTCCGTTTTTGACGTCCTATTTGAAAGTCTCTCCGGAGATCACTGTGTTTTGTGTTTTTCTCATGTATATACTTTCACCTTTCATGAAAACTTTTTTTAATATTTCAAAGAAATATTTGGCCCTTCCCAGTAGTATTTGAACTTAAGCCACATTTAAAAATGTCTGACTTTCATTACATTAAATACAAATAAAATCAGTGCATGCCAAACTTTGTGTAAGAAAGACATTTCTTGTGAGTGAAAATGATGTCAGTTGCTAACACAGGTGTGCTAACACAGGTGTGCTAACACAGGTGTGCTAACACAGGTGTGCTAACACAGGTGTGCTAACACAGGTGTACTCCATCATACCTGGCAATCAGAAAGTCTCTGAACACTTTTGTTTGTTAGGCAGCTTATATAATGTTTAAAATCCAACAAACTTTCTAATGCAATGTTTGGCTGTAAAGGTGCATTAGATCTCTAAAATATGCCACCTGGTTTTATTTTGTTATTTAATGCAAGAATGTGAGGTATTTCTAAATGTGGTTTGAGTGTTTATATATAGAGAGAATATAGAATATATTTCATTGTATTTATCTGTAATGTCTAGTTTGAACACTGACATCAGCATGTTGATCTCTACACTGCTGTCTTTTAATTTAATTTCCCTTTTTATCCTTTCTTATAAAATATTTAAACTTTTTTTGATGCAATGTGTAGTTACAGATTTAAATAAACAATCCCAAATCTTCAGAAAACCTGTGGTCAGTCCATACTGTAGTTTGTCAAGTGTACTAAAGTAAGAATATATATGAAGTCTATGATTTTAAAAGAAAACATACATATATAATCCTGAAAGGGCCAGTACAGTCAAAAATATGTTTTATCATATTATTTACCCTCACCGCTCAAATGATTTTAAGAAACACAATGGAAGATATTTTGAAGTATGTTGGTAACCAAACAACAGTGGCACCCATTGACCTCAAAAACACAAAACCATGATAAACCTTATACTCAAATATGTTTGAAACAACATGAGGGTGAATAAATGATGGGTGAATTACTACTTATATCACTAAGATATAATGCCGCAGTTCTGGGACTGATAAGTGTGAAGAAATGACCCATCTGTAGATACAGGCCTGTCTCCAATCACTGACCACACATGACAACAGCAGTAAGTTTTACAGAATGGCAGTGTGTTATTTAGTAACTGCAGGTGTCAGGTATAGTAAACACCACACAGAGGTTATACAGGACATCTGCTGGTGTCAGTGGTTTGAAAGACAGATCTGGGCATGAATATTACATTATGGCACCCAGTCGCTGACATGCAGTGAATTATGTATCAACTAATAAATGATAAAAATGATCCACAAAATATTTGTATATGGCAGTCAAACAAATTTCCTTTTATCTGTTTTATATGTTAAGCTGCTGTAAGAAGCGCTATATAAATAAATCTGGATTCAATTCATAGCAGATGATGTAACTGTTAAAATTGTGGACACACTTGACTAAACTTCTTAGCATTTTAATTTTTAAAAGTAAAAATATTGAAAATAGTCATCAAATTGTAACAAAAATTAACTTACGTTCCTTACATTGTGAACAAACAAGACGATTTTTTTTGCTTGTTTTATCAAAAATTTGACCCGCACAATAGTGGCCCTGCAGTCAATAAAGATGTGTCCACACTTTTCAACGGTAACGTGTCAAGTCTCTACAGATGTCTGTGTGTACTTGTAAAGACATTCAGTAAATATACAGTAAACTTTGTAATTTGAACTTAATTTAAATCCAATAGTCACACACAAAGTTTTAAAATACACAGAATGGCAAAAAGTTCAAACACACGCCTGTTTGGGCACACAAAATATTTCAATTGTAGGTTTAATTTGAGTATCTGAATCAAATATGTGACTTTACAGGGAAGGAAACCTGATAACAGAGAAAAAGGCATTACAATCTTCATTTGTATTGACAAATCCGGTGCTAGTTGTCCCACAGAAAAGTTGTCAAGCTGTGTTCGTCCTCTTGTTAAATCTTGGATACAGTAGAACATGCACACATATGGGAATAACTGAGGAATATTTCACAGCTTTGCAAATAGGATCACAAAGATCCCAATAAAAGAGGGGAATGTGAGTGAATTTCACACAATAATTCCTAAATTTTTCCTTTCGAATGTCAGTGATGTTAAAGAATTGCACCGAAACAAAATATGCAATTGATAAAGGCATTTGTGGAAAAGTGTAGAAAACATTTCCTGTGTTTGTTTGTTTGTTTACTAGTTTAAAAATGGTGATAGAGGTAAATTTTATTACTCTGAATGGAAGCATTAACTTCATTATGATTAAAATGATACAAATGCATACAAAACGCTAATAAACAACAAACAAAAACATTATCTAATAAACAAAGAGCAACAACATGAAAGCTGAGAAGTTTATGTGCATGTGTAAGATAAACAGATTGCACAGTTTAATGGTATTATATGATTATCAGACAATGAATGTGTCTTATAGCCTGAGGCTTAAGATATGGAATCAAAGTGTAATGTGTTTGTGTGTACGCACTTTAATTTTCCTGTCAGACACTTTGTTTGGTACATTACTGGCCGCAATCCGTAACTTTTTCTATAGGTTAAAAAAGAACAAAAAACAGCAATGAAGTAACTATGTGATGTTTACATTACGTTTATAACAATGATTTATAATATGAGCTGTCAGATCTGATTTTACGTAAATGCTTATTTTGCTTCATTGATTACAACATATGTAATAAAACGTAAAGCTGCAATTTTATGTTTCAAACAGAGATGGCAGTAGAGAGGCCAAAGTTACGGATTGTAGCTTTATGTAAAACTACAACAACTATAAGGCAACATCAACAGTTCATTTAGAAGTTGTCCTGTAAGCAAATATAAAGATTACAGAAATTTAGGTAGTTTCCATTGGCTGGTTAAAACCACTGTAAGGATCCCAGATGGCACTGTGGGTAACCATGACAACTGAGGCAGATTCCTCTGTGTGGATCTTAGGGCAGGATTCAGCTCTGACTGAAATATTCCAGCTGTTCTTATTTATCTCATCACAACTAAAACATTTTAAGTAATAAGTGATTAATTGATATATTATTCAGGCCAATTAACTGAACAATACTTGGCAACTGTGAGACTACTGTGAGACTTGCCACAAACCTGCCCTGTTTGACCAATCAGCATTAGCGCCCTCATATGTCAGTTTCAAAGCTGCAATCCGTAACTTTAGTTAAATAAAAAAATCTATTAAGCAAGTGCATGACAGATCAGTGTTCAAAGATGTCTACTAATGCAGATTCACACTGGTAAGTTTATAATGACTTAAGCTTTATTTGACTTAAATATATTTTATGTTCAATTTTATGTTTCAAACAGAGATGGTGACACAGAGTCAAAAGCTACGGATTGCAGCTTTAAATATTTTTTGAATTTATATTGTATATAATACAAACCTTTTGGCCACAAATTCTGTATTACATGAACCTATATATTGGTTATTGACCAATCTGCCTTTTAGATTAATTAATCGGGAATGGCTGACTAGTCATAGTAACAAAATAGTTTTTTTACTGCTTTCAATCCAGCCAAACAATCTAACATACACCCAACGGTGAGGCTAATAGGATGCTAGCATCAAAACAAAAGTGAATGTTGATATTGTGCTTACAAAAAGAAACACACATTTCAGGTTCATTACAGGTGAAAATAACAATAAAAACATTGTATATGCATTCAAGTGGTATTTCTATGGCTTTTTGTACAATACAACCTTTAGTGAAAATATACATCTACACATAATTCAAGTACAAATGTACAAAATTTCGTTAAACTCATACCCTTTTCTTTAGTTATTATACAGTTTAATACAGTTCATAAATACAGTTGAACATTCATTCATTTAGCTTTCTGATTGGCAGCTGATGAAAAGTGGGAGTGGTTTAAAAAAAAGATGGCTCCTCCTCTTCTTCGTGACTGGCACTCATAAAACAAGTCTGCAGATGAAGAGAAATAGTGACATCACCTCCATAAGAGAGAAGCTAACAGACTCTAATATAACTCACTGTTACTACACACACAAATCCATACCATGATATTACAGAGAATAAACACCAGTTCCCTTAAATCAACATAATTATATGTTACATGCAAAGATTAAAAACTGTGCTTTATATTTAAAAGAGAAATGTATCATTTTTGTGCTACTATCAGCACTGACAGGAATTGCAAGATGTTTTTAAACAAGTTTTCATTTGAAGATTGTTACGTTTTAAATCAAGACTTTTAACTTTGGTTGAGCCAGTGTTTGTGTGCTGGGCTAAATCACGAAAGCTAACAATGTTTTTATGTAAATGAATCTGTTTGGGTGAAGTTAATTGTGATTGGCTTTCAGCTGGAACAGGAGAAATGATTTGAAAATAAAAACAGGACAAACATCAACTTCAATCAATCAAGCTTTGAGTGGTAAACCACAAGTTAGTCATAATAACTAACATTAGCTCTGGGGTTTGTTTTTCTCTGGTCAGGGTTAGTCCAAGTCAACCTTAATTTAAGGTTTAGTTTGTGACAGTGCAGTAGAGGTTTATCTCCATCACCACAAAACACATTTGTCAAACTTCCACCACGTAACGTGAACTTTGCAAGATAAACTAAAGAGTAAACAAAAGCACACAGAGAAAAAGCCATAGAAAGCAAGAGAAGAAAGAACAGATTGTGATAAACGACAGAAATACCTCAAGCCCCACCACCTCTGACCGCGGCCGGCGGCGCGCTAGCACTTGCCTCCCGCCGGAATAAACGATAGAAGAACCCTCGTTTGGGCGCCGGGTTCGGACGGTTGACATCCAGATCAGAACACAGCCCGCCGTCTGTCTCGAAAACATTGATCTCCTTAAAGCACTCCATCTCCAGCATCTGTAAAACACAGAAGCTGCATTTTTACTGATGTCGTTTTTTAATATTGTAATGATCTCACAGGAAAATTTTACTTGCATAAGATAACAAATACATTGTATTTATTGTGTTCTCGGTAGGTTTGGGGGTGGAGCCAAAAGTGTAATAAAATTATTTTAATTTAACAATATGAATGAACAATTATTATTTTTTCAGTACATAAAATTCAACTGGTCATGTTTTTATATATAAGAAGATTATATTTAAGATTACAATTGATCCTATGATATAATCTTAAACACAAAAGATTGGTTTCCAGGGACAACAGGCACATACACAGTGTACTACACATACCATGCAGTAGACCACTAAATAGCACACTACATAGTGCGAATTAAACCAAATTTGTCCAACTGACCAATCAAAACTGAGTATTCCAAAAGGCTGTATAATAAACATTCATCAAAACCACTGGAACCCGTGTCAATCAGTATAAACGCAGTACGCATACTCATGCTGCTGTTCTTAGGCACTACGAAGTGCACTACCTCATTCTGCCAGGGGATGGAGACACTTCCTGTTACAAACTTATGGTAGAAGTCGTCATCTGTGGGGTCCAGGTTCACACCCTTGACTGTGGAGAACTGCTCAATATCCAAAACATCCTTGCAGTAGACGGCGCGTGGCTGAGAGGAGAAGCAGACACAACACATCTAAATAAAAACCTGTTTATCTCATCAGACCAGAGTACAAACAGCAGCCAGGAAGGCAACACAAAATCTACACACATACATAATCATATTAACACGTATTACAGCCAAGAATCATACAAATTCATCATTACAGTCAACTTTTACATGCTAAAAAACCTTTTCTGAGAGATTTACATCACACCCTATTAAATGACATTAAATATTTGTGATACAGGAGTCCAACAAAAGAAAACAAATCAACATGAAAAGAGCCAATCACTGACTTACATCAGGGCAGAAGGGCGGGTCCAGCATGTTGGCCTCCAATCGCTTAAAGTTGATATTGCGAAAAATGGGATGCTGTTTCACCTCAGTCGCTCCGCTACCTCGACAGCCCAACCTCTCCTTTGGATCTTTACATAACAACTGCAGAGTCCAGCAGAAGAGAAAGGAAATGATGTCAGAGAGAGGAAGTGAGGTCAGAGAAGAAAAAAGTAAGAGTGAGACAGATTAAGAGAATTTCCAGTCGGCCATGGGACTGAATCTGACCTTGAGGTCACAGTCTTCCAAGTCACACATTTCTTCCCATTAAATTCTCATGAAAAACTCTCTCCTATCCCACTTTATTGCTCAAAAAAAGCCAAATCTATAGTTTTGCATGCTTAAATTTTAAATTCAATGTTAAAAAACATTTTCTGTCTGTTTAATGTGCAGACTGAACCATGAGTGACTCATTGTAAGTTAAATGCCCCCTGAATTATAAAGATTGTGACGCTATGAAACATTTGCATAGTTTCTTCAGTGTTTTACCTCAAGCAACACAGCAACACTGCCTCAACCAATGGTATAAGTTTGGGGTGGGGCTATAAGTTGGGCTGACCAATGAAATAAGACCGTAAAGAAAAGCCACTTGAAAACCGCTAGGTAACTTTATAATTACTGTACAAACAATCAAATTTAATTATGTCCAATAACAATTAGCTTTCACTGTAATCTTGATCATGCCGCCAAAACCAATTTGGCTAATAATGTGAGCTAATATTTAATTTCCAAAGAACAAAGGCTGAAGTTGTACAACTTTGTTGCAACAGTAGAACACTATTAAGAAAGTAGTGCACACCTGTCGGCAGATGTCTTTAGCATCTTCAGAGAACTTCTCAGAATATTCCTCCTGGTCATCGCACACGCGCCGGTCCACCTCCTCCCTCTTCACGCGTTCCTTACGGCGACGAAACGGAGACTGACCCTGGATCATCTCGTATATCAGGCAGCCCAGACCCCACCAATCCGGGCTGAAGGTGTAGCTCTCATTCTGAATGACCTCAGGAGCTACAGAAGAAGGTCATTTAGATACCCACACACACAGACGTTCCTGCGATGGGATACGGAACGTGATTGGCCCTTACCCATGTATCCCACCGTCCCGACACGCCCTCGTATTGTCTCGCCCTCCGGAATTTGGACAGCCAATCCCAGATCAGAAATTCGAATGTGACCTGAGGAAAATACATCTCATTTAAACATATAGTGTTATCTTCCCCTACAAGCCCGTACATGACAAATACCAGCTACAAGGTAAAAGAAGATAAATGCTCTGATTAAAGAAGGTAAACGAGAAAAACTGGATCCATTTCATATTTAGAGAAAACGTGGAGAGATCTTCCTGCGCAGAACTCACAGAAACAATAAAACAATGCTACAGGTGTTGTGTGGAAGCTAACAGTGGCAGAAATCAATTTAATAAAAGACTACACTCATCCCCTGAGCTATATTTTCATTAGTAAGGTCATTTTTTAGCCATATGAACACATTGCATATTGTCTGCAATTACATTACACATCTCTCTGTTATCATGGAAGGATTACTACTAAGTTTTTGTGAGAACATCTGTGAGCATTTTTTGTAGAAGGAGACAGGAAACAGAAAAAACACGTTGAATAGGAAGCGGTTTAACAACTTACCGCGGTCATCTAACAGAATGTTTTCAGGCTTGAGGTCTCTGAAAAACAAAACCATTCCCCATAACAAAACGTTTATGGCAAAGTATTGATAACAAACAAGATTTCTTACAGTTTTTGAGAAATGTGTCAGCCACAAGTCAGCGAGAAGCTAAAATAATAGGCCTGTCACGTCACATCACTGCTGAACCCAGGTAATTTCACAAACACTGTCCACACTATTTTCCTACGTTGAGTTAAACAAGCAGATAAAATGGCAAATTTGTTTAAATTTGTTTGACACACTGCCCTCTGTGTGCCGATATACAAGTAGAGCCTTATATTCAAAAATATATTCAAACCCAAAAGTATTCAAACCTGGTGTGACAAATCCACAAACATTGCTATAATATAACAATCCAAAAATAAAATATAAACCTTCAACATTTATCATGCATAAACACACACAATAATTACCATAATAATTGACACACTTCTTGTGGACATCATAGAAAGTGGGAGAACACACACAGACAGACAGACAGACACACACACACACAGACAGACAGACAGACAGACAGACAGACAGACAGACAGACAGACAGACAGACCTGTAAACGATCCTCTCTCGATGCAGATCCTCTAAACCGCAGCAGAGCTCTGCTGAGTAGAAGATGGCGCGCTGCTCATCAAAGCCAGAGTTCCCCATGTTATAGATATGAAACTTCAGGTCTCCTCCATTCATTATGGTCAACACCAAACACAGAGCATCCTTAGTCTCATACGCGTACGCCAAACTAACCTAGGAGAGAAAGAGACAGACAGCAGGAGAGGGAGAGAGAGGTGCATTGTTATCTATTCATGAAAGATACAAGATGCATGTCACTTCCTGTGTGTTCCTGTAGCTCAACTGAGTTAGCAGCACAAAGGTTGTGGGTTTGACTCTCAGGAAACACTAATGATAAAATGTATCTGAATGTACTGTAGTTCATTTCAGATTTAAACATCTGCCAACTGTGAACTTCTTTGTGCATTTAAACACTAAAAAGTTTCAGGGCTCCTGTCAGTAGATTCTAAAGTCTGTAAGTTGATTGTTGTAGCTCTAGGGAATTAAGTTTTGATCAGATGTGTAGTTTGTGAACTACAGAAACCTGTAAGAAAAAGGCAACAGTGACGCTAGCCTCAGCAAAGCTTGAACACACTGACTTCTGACAGATGCTGTTACTGTAGCGCTTAAAAAAAACATCTAAACCACAGTGTTGAGGTGGGGTTCTCACCCCTCAGTTCCCCGGTTACACCCATAATGTGTGTGGTTGGGTTTTACTCGATGACATATTTCATACATAT
>JBAJNP010001269.1:24140-39107 GCA_036877545.1 Yasuhikotakia modesta | reverse complement strand
TATATATATTAACACACACTACACACACTAAAGATAACAAAAACTTTTCCCATCACACACATCCACTGTCACTTTATACTGCTGGAGTTACTCATCAACCTCTCAACTTCTAAACACAAGTGTGTTTGTGCTTCTGCTGACTGAGATGAGAGTGTGTGTGGTGTGTGTGTGTGTATATGGGGGTTTAGGGTTTAGAGCACTTGACTTCTATCTCTAAAGCTGCTGTTTGGTCAGTGTTGCTAGGCAACAGCGATGTTCTCATGTGTGAAGTACTTCATGAGAAGCAACTGTTCCTGCCTGTAGCCTGTAACACACACACACACACACACACACACACAAGCTACAGTGGCAAGCACAACATGCCCGGTTGTGTGTTTGACTCTGTGTGTGTGTGTGTGGGGGTGGATGAACAGAGGCTCAGGTGTGTTACAGACGTAGTGAGATGAATCAGTAGATCAGGGCTGACAGAACACTGAAGGCACTCCGTGCTGTGTGAGCATGTTCAGTTTTCTGGTGTCTATTAAAATCACCAATGTTAGATTTATTCTGAAGTTCTCAGGAGCCATGCAACAGCAAAAAACAGAATAAAATTATTTATTGAAATATGAAGATGCGTCCTGCTGAGCATCATGCAATGACATCACACTTGGATGTTATGGTTTAGACGGAATGTCTGTATTGAAGAAATGTTATAAATACGTGAGGAACTGCTGACTGCTGTGCTCTGCTAAATAGGTCAATGGACTTACAGGCAGAATCACAGAATCATTTTTATATACAGTGCAACAGTTTTCCAAGTTTCTTCTATTTTTACTTATAACATTTATCACAAAGCAATCCTTAAACAATCTTGGAATGGTTACAACATTCTGTGATGTGATTTTCCTTTGTAACAACAGAAGAAAATAAAGACGAGATTTAAACAGTTTTTAAATTCAAACAAATGAACTGTTGGAGAATCTGTTCACATTATTAAAGGTGATTTAAAGGTTGTTTTCAGGTTGCTTTCTGACATATGTTTTATTTGAAGGTTGTTGCGCCACAGCAAATATCTACAGAATGTTTAGGATGGATATTTTGGATCATTTCCAAACAGCTGTTGGGATGGCGTGAGATCTCTGTGATTTAACTACTCCAGAGAAAATATTTCACTTCACAGAAATTGTGAACTACTACAGGGACAAAATCTGGACAAAATTTAGGAGCAGGAAAATATGGCACATTTGTTCAGATCCTCATGGAGAGTGTATACCCAGCTAACAGAAAACATTCTCAGAACATTGGCTTACGTTCTCTATCAAAGTTGTTTCAAAGCTTCAAAAAACATTCTTGCAGTGATAGAAGTAGTTTTTAAATAATATGATTCATATCATATAAAAAATATATTGTAAGTTGTGATGGAACATTTAAAAAACATTGCATAATTAAAAAAAAATGTTTGAATAACGTTCTTATGACCAAGCAATAAAGTTAAGAACATTTAACATTAAGAACGGGATGTTATGAACGCCCTGGAACTTTCAAAATAGCATTTTTAACATTTTTGTGTTTTAATGGAAACATTCCTACAAGCTAAAACTATCAGCCGGGTCACAGAACGCGTGTCAAACATTTAACACACAAACAACAGACAACACAAGCATGCAACTGTGAGCATTATGTCAAGAGAAAAGTAAAAATGAGGAATATAAAAGAAAGTAGTACTTACTACAAAACTACTGTTAACTTTTTCTAAAATGCGTTTTTCATTTAATGCCATTGCTTCACCTTTTCTTTTCTTCACTCTTTTCTTCTCCAGCTTTTTACAGGCGTACATCTTACCAGTGGCACGAACCTGGCAGGCACAAACCTGAGGAGAAAGATTTAAAGAGACAGTTCACGTAAACACACCAAAGCCAAAAACGTTATTACAGTCTAGCTTTTATTTCACTTGAACCGTAACACGGACTGATTTAATAGTTCTTTTATTATGCTTTTAGTTCCTTCATGAACTTCAATGTTTGGAACTTTATTTTTTTTAACCTTTTCTCTGACATTGTGTCAAGTAAACATTCAAACTGTATTTTTATCATTTAATTTCCAAAAATGTAAGAAATCCTTTATAAATAAATTATTAAATTACTTGCCTCACCAAATCCGCCCTTTCCCAACACCCTGTAGTGTCTGAAGGTGTTCTTGGTTACTGGCTGCCTGTAAATGAAACCCAGTTTGAATCATTCCACCATTTCTCTTAATAATTCATTTTTTATGAAACAGGAAGTGATTCATTATCATATCATTGGACAAAAAGACGTTATGTAAATAAGAGCCTGTATTGCTCAACCAATCAGAAGAGACGATGGGGATACTCACCTCTCCAACCACTTCCACTGCAGGAAACGTGAGAAATACATCGTCTCCTGATAGGCTGAGAACGGCGCTCCGCTTAAATATTCACGAACTATCCTAAAAATGAGAAAAGATTTCATTTCAAATGCAAAGCTTGAAAGGATGAATAAAATAAACAACAGATCTTCTGTTTTTAAACAATTAATTCAGTAACACGGGGTTATCAACGTTCTTACAACCTAAAAATGGCAGCTGTGTATCATTTCATCTTTTGATGAAAACATGCATCAAAACATGCGCAGGGGCTTATTGAGATCATTATCTGTCCCTCTGTAGCATTTTGAGAAAGCTTAGTTAGCAGTTAAGCTAATGTTATACTATGATAAATACAAGTTACTCTTTAACGCTGGAGCTGTTGTGTCAAAGTGTGAACTGGATGGCTCTCATGCGTCCCGCTCTTATTTCCTCTCAGGCTCAAATCCATGAACGCACACTTTAATAAACTCTGTGCCCGTGGAGATTAAACAGGAAGGATAGGAGACCCCACCTCACCCCGTCTCAAACAGAAAGGAAGTGTAAACTAAACAGAACTGGAAGACCAGCACCAAACACAAACACACAAAACTGTTTAGATTCAATGTCACGTGTTTACATAACTCAGACCAACTGCGCGACTGCAGCGCAGTTCACCGTGTAACAATAAATCTTCGCTCTAATACATGCGCAAACCTTAATTTAACTTAACAAAGTGAACCGCGAACTGAGGTCCACAGCCATACGCCTGCTTCACGGTTATGACAACACACACATAAATAAACAATCCCACCAGCCTGTGTTTACCCAAAAACCAGCCAACTGCATCATCTTAAGCCCTAACAACCAAAAATAATAAACCGGAGACTATGCAACTTCTACGTCAAACTTCATGCACGAGTAGCAAGCGCCTGTGTCATCATGTGTGCATGCGTGGCTGTATAAATGCATGGAGGTGCATATGTTAGCAGGGACAGTACAAAGAAAAGACAGACCACTTGTAGACAATTGGATGTTGTAATACTGTGCAGAATTTGTGCATGTATACTTGTTGTCTGTATAGTACTGCACTGCAGTTGCTCACTTTATTGATAAAAGATGATACTGTATCCTACATTGCAATGCACTCGACTTGACCTTTAATGTCCACTGTAAAAAAAAAACTTTATATTTTTTTTACAAAAAAGTTTATATTCTAAACAACTTCCATAAGAACAGCTACAAACGAATCCAGCACCAAAAAATGTGATTTAATAATCTCAGTTTTTTGACATGATGTGACCACGAGTCAAACAAATTTATTATAAACGGACTGTTGCAAATCAGGGTAAGAGTTTTGAAAACTGATCTGTTATGCACTTGCTTATTAACTGTTTTTGTTCATTTTTAACCCAAAGCAGTTATGGATTCCAGCTTTAACAACAACAGGTCATGCAGTACAATGACAGTCTAGAAAAGTCTAGAAAACATCTGCTTGTTTTGGCTTCACAAACACAAGCGGTTACCTAGTGCACCCCTGGAACAGCTCTTTGCACGGACTCTGCTCCAGTTTCTGCCGGCATTCCCCGACCACATCCTGAGCGATTTCTGGTAGATGAGCTGCTGACTACATGGGGAAAAGTGTTTGAGAGAGAGGGAAAGAAAACAGGAAGAAGGGTTGATAGAAAACAGGGTGTTATTCCTGAAAAAATAAGAGAGAAGTCCAAAGTTCGAACACGTTTTAAAATTACGGAAATTCTTTCGAAGCACATGAGTGTCTCAGAACAGGTGTGTGGAGAAATAAATGGCATAAATATTTACCCCGTTATTAAAATATGTGTCTAAAATATTTAAACCGACGTCTCTCCTCTTCTCATCCGGGGCCACCTGATACATCGCCTAAACAAACACACAAATAATCCACAAATGATGAACGTACACTACAAAGTACTTCATTTCACAATGTGAAAGTAAAGTTGAGCTCATCAAATGGTTTTGTAACTAGAGACACTTTAAATGCAAGACATGTTAAATTCATTCTTCTCTATACATGCAACATGTCACTCATTCATAAGTTCATTGAATTCCAATGAAAAAATGGGTGTTTTTGTAACATTTAACCACTTTTTGCTATTAGCGTTTCTGCAGTGGAATAGTGCTTCTACCAACAAACTATTCATTATTAAAACAGTTTATTTATTCCATAAAACAGCTTACAAATGTCACTCAAGCCCATTATTTTTCCACAGAGCTTTTATTCAGATATTTACAACCAATAAAAAGTAAAAATAAAACTTTTTTACTGTTGGGACTGCAGAGTGCCGGTGTAGGTACATAATCTCCTGTGAGACTATGTTTGACTTCCTGTGTGTGTGTGTGTGTGTGTGTGTGTGTGTGTGCAGTGATTTCATACCACAGAATCCAGGAACTCGATGCAGCGCCGCAACTTAGGCTGAGTGTCACAGAACTGACGAAACAACTGACGGCCAATCGGCTGCTTCTCACAAAGACTCGTGTAATCTCTCTCTGAGAAAGATGGGTAAGAGACATAAAGAAAACAAGAGAGAGAACGAGAGAGAGAGATGAAGTGAGAGAACAGTGAAAGAGAACCAATTTTACTGTATGGCTTTGCAGTCTTAAGACCAAAATGCTAAATGCTTTCTGTATGTCCTTTTAAAAAGTAAAAATTGTGTTACAGGTACTATGAAAACGTTACTGTAACTTTCTTTTTAATCCAAAAAGGATATTTACCAAAACCAGGTTGTCAAATGGTTCATTCTTCACTGTTATTCTATAAATAATATGAACATGTACAAAAAAAGTATTATTTTTGTATGTACTTTTATTTTGTATAAAAGCTTTGTATAAAAACTCCCAATGTAGACGCAGTTTATTTGTGTCTATAAAACTGTGTCCACACTTTAACAGCAAAGCTACTCAAATATATATTTTAAAAAACCTTAAATCTTAAAGCAGCAAAGGAAACACAGTTTCGTTCTAAAGCTCAGAACGACGGGTGGAAAACAGTCATGTAAACTAAACTATGAAAGCCGTTTTTGGTGCCAACGTCCCTCATTAACATTCTAAGTGGACCACAGGGGAAAACGAAAATGCTAAAAATGCGTGACACGACCCCTGTATCGAAAGATTTCCTCCACACACAGAGTGCAAAGCTGTGCACAAAGCTACTCAGCAGAAATGAAGAAAACATCGTACAGTCAGCATACACATACAGACACGTCCACAACACTGTGTAAATCACACTGATGTTGAACAGAGAGCTTAAACTGAGCCCTTGTGCTGTGTTCTGGGCCAAGAGGAAACAGCCTCAGCCGGGACTTCCTTACGGTGCCAAAACCTGCAGCTGTTTGACGCAAATGCACACCTGCCCACATACCAGCATAAATTTTCAACTGAAAGCAACATTATAAGCGGCATAAACTCTGCTTTTAAATGAGGACAATATTCATAGTTAGTCTGGTCGTAGTTAGACAGTACACAAACATTTTGAAGATGTCTGTTTAAGGGTGTACGATCTGGAAAGCGTTACATTCGACATGCTGTGAACAAACATCTGAGAAACGTCTCAAAAAGAGCATATTTACATATATTATGAATCATGAACACATCTGCTGAATGTCAATGTCATTCTGACACACCGCATGGACTGGCTTAAAGATATACTGCCAACGACCGAGCATATATAGTGAGTTATGTTCTATATGTGCATGTGTGTGTATAGATACATGTGATACATTATGTAGTACATATGTGAAAGAAATACATAGAAAAATTGAACATAAATAGAGAAAAAAATTCAATCTTCAATATCCTGTCCCTGTGTGTGTGTGTGTGTGTGTGTGTCCCATCTACTGCACTTTTAATATTTTAAGACACATATTCTGCCATTTGTTTACGCTCTCACACACATCTGTCTCACCAATAGTGCGTCTCAGTTCATCACACTGACTGATATGGGGCAGTTTCAACATCTCCCTCCATTTCTTGCTTCGTCCGTTTCGTTTCCCACCTCCTCCTGCGAGAGAGAGAGACAGAGAGAGAGAACGTTTAAGAACATTAATCCAGCACTGAATGAAACCGAGTCACAAATTTGGCCTACAAAGCAAAACAAAAAGACAAAATCCCATCTCAGAGATGGGAATGTTTTGGAATGTTTGGAAAGACACTCAGTCACTCATGTCCATCAGTTCTTCATTGTGAGACATTATGAAGTGTGATCATTATTTTCTCTGTAAGCTTCAATGTCTTCACAAGTTAAACAGGTTTGATCAGTTCATGCGATGCACCAGTTCTGTGTTTTATTATTTGCTGCGACTTAGTCATTAATTTTACTCATTAAAACAGCTTGACTGAATATATTTTATCTTATTAAATATCATTTTCTCTTTTCAATGACAAATTTACATGCAAACCAAAAGCAAAGACTAGCGTATTGTAATGTTTCAAGCGTTTTTTCCATATCCTAGGCAAATTAGTTTTGGTTATATGCTTTTCAATGGAAAATGTAAATGTAACAGCATTTGCATTTATGAAATGATATTTTTGAAACACATATGCAAAAAAATACAATTTATACTGTATCGTAATCCAGAATTCAAAATGAGATCCAGGTCCCTGCTATTCTCCAGCATTTTTACATTTTTTATTTAAATCTATATCTAATATAAAGTATTTTTAATCAGTTATGGTCAAACTTGATTGTTTTACATAACACCTAATCCAAACCACCAGACTGAACCCTCACTGACATAACATTCAGATGAAACTACTGTAAACATGTTTGATTTATTATAGTTGATGTAAATGCACCACAGACACAAGACCTGAAACCCAAGAGTCAATGATCCTGAGGGGAAAATAAACATATGGAGCATTTTAATACACGACACACTCACATAAATACAAGAACAGACATTTTCCTGACATTCTTTCTGTCTCCAAAGTCCTTTAAATGTATTTTACTGTACATCTGGTCGACATCTTGTAGCGATTATGACAGCTGGCAAGTCGAACTTTTAAAACAATATAAAGTAGCTCAATAGTTCTATAGTAGCTCAATGAGTAGGTGATGGTGCTAGCAACGCAAATATAACGGGTGTGTTTCTCAGCACATATTGGTCAAACGCACAGAATCGCTTTAGCATTTTGCAAGTAGCATTAAATTAAAGCTTCTACTGAACACACAGATTTTGGTGACACAACGGCTTAATTCAAAACACTGAAGAAGCAACAAAAGGATAATAAAGAAACAGGCAATGATTTTCCATTTTAACACAATTTCAATCACTGTACTGCTCCTATAGAACAGTATAGACATCTACACAAGCATGTTTTCTATATGCTGTTCCTCTATAGGGGGCTTGGTCAACCCTAAACATCTATGTATGTATATATATATATATAGAAGTATATAAATACATACAGGAAACTTCAAAAGGTCCATGGCTTAAAAAGGGACTAACATTTACATTTAACTTCACATCACTTACAGAGTACACACACATAGTACAACATGTTCAAACTGGTCTTGCATGCAGAACATACAAGTATTACTCACTACTAATATGGGTACATGTGCACACAAACATGCATGCATGCGCGCGCGCGCACACACACACACACACACACCTAGCTGTTGGACCGGTTTAAACCACAAAAACATCTCTACTATCTACTGTAAAAACTACAAGAGAGAGAGACAGATATTATGATATTATTGAGATGTTTATGTGCGATATTCTATTATTTACTTAAAACAACAGTGTATAATATCAGGATTTTAGTAAATTAATTCACAGGAGCTCTTGTTGACCAGCTAATTGGGTATTTTAGGTGTAATTACTTAATTAATAAGGTGGATTTTCAGTAATAAATGTTTACGTTAAAAATGTTTACATAATATTCTTGTTTGTGACTTTAAAAATAGCTCCAGCAATGTTCATCATTACACAAATTTCATAAGAGGTTAATGATACAACGGAAGAGCTACCAATATCACACCAGCGAAAACATGAACTTACTTTAATTTTAAAAACATCTTAAGAGTTAATGATGAACTCAAAGCAGGTCATGGTGTTCCTTTTCTGAGAAAGATAACAAGAATGAAAATACTGCACACAGAATCCTAAGATTAAACATACACTTCATATAAACACAAACAAAACCCAACGTAACAGAACAAAACAGAACTGGAAGACTGTTTATTTGAAAACGTTTAAATACATTTTCTATACGTCTTAAAATGGGCACTTGGGTTTTTCAGCCCAACATAACTGTTGCGAGACTCCAAACAGACACGGAGCTCAAATCTCCTGGGAATTTGAGGAGAACGTGTTTGACCAACCAGACACGAGTCATTTCCCTGCTAACAATTTTAGGCTGTAAGAACATTTCCCTAATGTTTCCATTAGGTAACAAAAATGTTATTTTGAATGCTGTTGAGATTTTCAAAACGGCAAGCTTGTGAGACATTGTATTAACGTTAATGTTTGTTTATAAAAACGTTGTTTAAACTTTTTGAATCTTGTAACTTTTTCAAATGTTCCATTAACAACTTATATTACCAAGAATAATGTTTTGATATACGATACATAACGTGAAATTCTCAACAAAAATTACTGCAGGAACACTTTTTGATGCGTTCAGAGAACGTTTTCCAATTAGCTGGGTAATTCCCTTTCAGATGTTCAACAGAAACATTCCAGCATTTTTATCTTGGCAAACAACACAAAGACCCGGTCAAACCTGTTAACTTTCTATAATCATCAAGGCAGTACAACAATCTGATACTGTAAGGATTTTTCTACATAATTCTGAAAATGAAACCCAACTTTAAACAACTGTACGAGTTCTACGCTGTATGTCGAACTATGACCCCATTAAAAGTTTCATTGAGGTTCATCGCTGCATGTTTACACCTGGAATTGGCAATCGCCTCTGAGTGGAATGATGTTTGTGCGAGACATACCTACGCTACTAATGTGAGGTAGATGCATGCATTTCCAACACCGCCCAAATGTGGTTTCAGTAACTGGATCACAAAACATTTTGGACGCTGTTCATTTGGAATTGATTCACCTGAGACAGATGTCCAAAACAGCCACAAACTTGGCCAAACATTCTCTAATTGTAGAAATAATCCCAAACGCTTTATCCATTTAGATATATACACTGTCTGCCTCTAGCCTCGGTGTCTAAAATTGCATTCTGTGACAGTAAGTTCTGAACAGATGAAGTATGTGCTTCTTGACAGGTAAATAATTATGTTTAATATAGTATGTGTGGGTGTAGGATGCATACATGTGACCTGTATGTTCACTGACCTACGGCACAACCACAAACATTATTTACTCAGCCATTGTAAAACCACAAGGAGTCATTTTTCTGTTGATGCCTGTATCACTTACACTTGTAAAGAGCTGGTTTTCTGTTTATTTTAATTTATTACTTTTTTTCAAATTTGGCAGTTCGGCTCCTCGGGCCTCATGGGATAAAAGTGTCAAGTAACATTTTCAATGTATCCTGACAAACTTCAGCAAAAACAATAAATAATCCAGAGATTTTTTATGTACTCTTTCTGGCATACTGGGGTTTTGATTACACCGGTCATTTTGCATATTGATTTTTGCATACTACATGTAGGGAATTTCGACAACCAGCTAACAATTTTAGGTTGTAAGTAACAAAAACATTACAAATGTAATTCTGTAAATGTTCTAGGAACAATTACTTAGTTATAAGAACATTATTGAAACTTTAAGTAACATTTAAGTAACATGTTTGAAACATTTTCCTACCAACTTAAGAATGTTTTTCATTTAAACAATGTTCTGCAAACATTACTGAAAGAACCTTTTTGATAACGTTAAAAGAATATTTACAGACTATTAGCCAACATTCTGGGAATGTTTCCTGTCAGCTGGGAATTCTCAAAGGAATAGTTTACTCGAAAATACAGTCATCATTAGCTCACTCTCTGGAAGTCTTTTGAAATCCATTTTGTAGCCAAAGGAGAAAGAAAATAAAGCGATACATGGGAAACCATGAGGTGACTAATTGATGACAGAATTTGAATTTCGTGTGAACTTCCCCTTTAACGCAGAAGCCTGAAGAGACTTGAATCAGCTGCCAAGCTCATTCAACCCAAAGCATATTAAAATGTGCTGCTCATCCAACCACACGCATCTGCGAGTTTCAATCCAGATGTATGTTTATCACACAACAGTCCAGGAAACAAACTCTGCTCAGAACGCACCTCTAGTTTGTAGCAGATGTCAACAGTGGTCAAATCCCCAAGTGGAGATCTCACAAATCAAGATGGAAAAATGGACCATTATGTAATTCAACACAACACATACAGTACTTAACAATGGATCGGTTTGTTGTTAGATCCGTTTAATTGATCACAGTGTTGTTTAGCTGTTTCGCACAAAAGAACACATTAACATCAGCTTTATTCCTCACGTCACATACAGTCACTCTGCTGTTTATTAGCTTTGCTGAAACTCGGAGACGTTAAGTCTGAATAGAAGAAGACAGGGCAACTTGGCGAGGCTGTGTTAGAGGTATCAGATAGGTCAAAAAAAGAGGTTGAAAGAGTTAACTATTATTAGTTTTAGACTACGCGGTTATGCCATCAATCTAGATCAGATTCTTTCACCATGTAACCTGTGTGGTTTGAAGTCCAGCCTCTAAACATTCAGAACTACAAACGTTTACTGAATCTAATTCTAAACACCATTATCAGCAACAAGCTCTTTGTTTAACTGTATTGTTTAAAAACAGTTTCAGCTTTCCTTGAAAATGCTTTTACCCTTTAAAACAAACAAAACAACTAAGATCCTCATATGCAAAACCTCCCAACCTGTTACTTGCTCAAACCAAACCAGGAGTAAAGATCATACAGTACAACCACAACACAGTTTAACCAGTAAAACAGCCAGTGACAAACATATTCGCCTAATGCATTTTTTACCTAGTCCAGTTAGTTGTGTGAATGAATCTCTTAACCCACAGATACAGTCTCTGTAAGGCGCAACCGATGGACGCCACATGATTCCGCTCCCCGCAAACCTTTGTGTGCAGATATAGAGGCGCAACCTTGCGGCCTACGACTGCGGTTCATCCTCTCTGTCAGGTAAAGAGACGAGAACGGGTGCCACTGCGGTCCACCCGTTACAAACCCCGAGAAAACGTCTGTTAACCTCCATTACAGCCCCGACACCGGAGGCTGCGCGCGTTATGTTGCTTCAATGGACACCCAAATGCGATGATGTTACTTAAGATGCACGTAAGAAATGAAGCTCAACACACCGACCGTACATCCACGCAGATGTTAGTAACAACCGTAGCGATGTGACGCGTCCCGACACGGTCAATAAATGAAACACAATCGCAAGGCCTGCGGTGCAACATCTACATCAATTGATTTCAGCGCCGTTGTTTGTTACAGTTAAGCCACCATCACCGCAAGTCAAAGTTAATGCGGGATTTATGAAGACGCGTCGCTGGGCAGCCAGACGCGTTACCGATAATGCGCGCGTTCGTCTCACCTTCCCTCGCCTTGAGCAGCACCGTGTTGGCCACGATATTTTCAATCTCCATTGTCAGAAAAAGGATCCCGTGCGGTCCCGACACATTTCACTGGAGAGACAGAAAGAGACGAGGACGGTCGCGCTGCTGGCGGCGGGGATGGCGATGATTTGGGCACATTGCAGGTTAATTGTGTGTCTCCATATCTCGCGGTTGAACCCCAACCTTTCCGCCCGCCGTGGACATGCGTCTCCCCCTTCAGCAGTCCTGAGTTCCTGTCTCGGGCTCTCGCTTACACCGTCAGTCCTGGAGGAGGAGGGATCATCTTACAAGCAGCATGTAACCCAGCGGTCTCTCTCTCTCTCTCTCTCTCTCTCTCTCTCTCACGTGCCCGCATCACTCAACTTGTGTCTTACGTATCACGATAGTTTTTGCTATTTTGTCTTGCATGTTTTTGTTATTTAATGTTTGCTCGTTTGATGCTGGTTTGTATATGTCCTATTTATTCGGTTCCGCAATGTATTTCTAAGGTTTGTGTACAAGTTGACAGATTTTAGGTTTTACATTCTCTGGAAATATTTCATTGGAAATGATGGCTTACTGAACACGTTTACGTTCACTGAACATTTACAAACGCTTTCTACATCAATCCACAGGCACCTGCAGTGCTTTAAGGAACCCCTAGGGGCCAACAGACCCCTGGTTGTAAAGTTTTAAAGTGTAAACATGGCGCATTGCAACTGTATTAGTGCAACTCATACAATGAATGAGATGTTTTTGGTGAACAGTCACTGTAGGGAAATGAATGGGTTATATACACGTTCCATAAAGTTGCTAAACTTACATTGTTGATGGCCTTAATGAAGAACAGTGAGGTGATTTGGGGGCCTTGAGATTTCGACGCCCTTGAGGGTGTTACAGACTGCTTTACTCTTGCACAAGGACACACACACACAGCCTGTCTACACCACAAACACACACACACACATTCAGATACAGCCTGTCTACACCACACACACACAGCCTATCTACACCACACACACACATTCAGATACAGCCTGTCTACACACACACACACACACACATTCAGATACAGCCTGTCTACACCACACACACACACACACACACACAGCCTGTCTACACACACACACACATTCAGATACAGCCTGTCTACACCACACACACACACACACACACACATTCAGATACAGCCTGTCTACACACACACACATTCAGATACAGCCTGTCTACACCACGCACACAAACACACACACATTCAGATACAGCCTGTCTACACCACACACACACATTCAGATACAGCCTGTCTACACCACACACACACACACACAACCGGCTGATATTCAAATTCAACTGCTATGACATTAAATTGAGATTCAATTCTGCCCACCAAAATCTATGCACAACACTCAAACTTATATTTATTATCATTATCAAACATATTATTTATTATATTATTTTATTAAAAGTTACTGTAGAACTTTTTAATAATTGCAAAGAGAACGTTTAAAGAATGTTAGCCGATGTTTAGACACCCAGTTGCACTGAATGTCTAAGTGAGGTTAATAACTTTGTGACAGGCTTACTGATGATTTTAATCTTCATGCTTATTGAGAAAAGAGGTGGAATTTGGGTGAACCTTTGATCTATTTAAAGTGTTAAATTGTAGAAGGCAAAGCTACTTAAGCCCTTAAATGTGCAAGAAGAAACTCATCTTAAATCAGAGTCATTTTGTAACCTCATTATTTAACATTAATTCACTGTCAACATCAAAGTACTGTAAGTTTAAAATGATTAAAGTACTGCAAGAAAAGTGTAAAATGTGGACACTGCTGTTTATTATTCCAATCATATCAGGATACAGTTCAGTGTATTTTACGAGCGGGGACTTTTATTCTGAAGTTTCTGCATTGACTTAATAATAAATCTACACCGCCGCACCGCGGCACTGAAAGGTAAAATGTGACTTAATGTGAATAATTGACAAAACAAAATCATGCTTTATTTAAATGCTAATCTTAAATGCATATTAAATGCTACTTTTGTATTATTTTGCTATACTTAACCTACACATCAACGCATTCATTGGAACGAGTTTGTTTTTGTGTTGTATACGCTTTCATTGCATGCTAATAGATACGAAGCTATTATGAATACAACCCTTCGTGATTTAATAAGCACGATGTCTAAGCAAAAATCATGGTCAGCTCATAATATAATAATATATATAATATAATATATATAATAAGTTTTAATTATCGACCCGTATTTTGAAATCTAGTGTGACGACATAATTCATTTAACAGGAAGTCTTTGCTCAGGATCAGCGTCCCGTTATTCGCTTTCATTATCAATAGCAAAAATATTTCCTTTTTTTGACGTGGGGAAATCGTCGTTTTGAGAAACAGGCCGGTGTGGCATTACCTACGAAATAACAGACATGACATAAACATATAAGTATAAATCAGAGGTTTGTAGTCGGTGGACGAACATTTTCTCTTTTTCTCTAAGGTTTATTTAGTGAAACCCAACGCCAGTATGTCAGGAAACCATTTTAACGTCCACGAAGTGGGATGTTGCATCAAATACTTCATATTTGGATTCAATATAATATTTTGGGTGAGTTCTGCATTTGTGAAATGGCATGAATAGATTTACACAGATGATCCGTTGACTTGACACGGATGCGAATGACCTACATTCTGCTCGTCATTTGTCTTGTTTGCAAAAGTCATTTCCTAAAATATTAAGATTATTTCATTTCTAATTTTCTGATGTTGTTTCCTGAGGTTTGCATTAAAACCTAAAACCGGTCAAGTTGGCATCGCTGTAATATTATGATGTATTATTATGCTGCAATAGTTTGCAGATTGAACTTTTCAAATGTAACATCAGGTTATATATAAATAAATATTAAAAACTTAAACCACAAAAGAAAGTCTAAAAAATAGGAGTTTTTTTTCTAAGTGACTTTTATACTACACACATCTGACCTTTAGCCTCTCTCTCTCTCTCTCTCTCTCTCTCTCTCTCTCTCTCTCTGTCTGTCTGTCTCTC
>JBAJNP010001269.1:0-24128 GCA_036877545.1 Yasuhikotakia modesta | reverse complement strand
CTCTTTCTCTCTCTCTGTCTCTCTGTCTCTCTGTCTCTCTCTCAGCTGCTGGGGGTAGCATTCCTGTCTGTGGCTCTTTGGGCATGGAGTGAGAAGGTAAAATGATCTTACGGCATCATTTCAGGTTATAAGATTTTAAGCAAGTTCAGGTTTTATTAAAGGTTTTTCATGCATTTTGTTTCAGCATTTAAAATTAATTTTTGTGTGTTTTAAATAAGGTCTTTGTGTTGTTTTTATTTTCATCAGGGCGTTCTGTCCAACATCTCCTCCATCACAGATCTGGGTGGGTTTGATCCTGTCTGGTTGTTTCTGGTGGTGGGCGGCGTGATGTTTGTTCTGGGATTCGCCGGATGCATCGGAGCGCTGAGGGAAAACTCCTTCCTTCTTAAGTTTGTATGTCATATTTCATTTTATCACAGAATATAATTTTTCCCATAAACTCTTAGTTATCAATGAACTGAAATGTAAACAAATTCAAACATAGCAGTAATTCTGTATGCAAATTAGTGCAAGAAAGACGACCAATCGCAGTTTGATTTTAGTGGCAGCCTAATGTTGGGGGTTTTACAACAAACTTTTGCCCTTCCTTCTTTGTAACAATGTTTGAGGAAGCAATAACTAGTTGATTATCAATGACATAATTTCCTGTATCCACCTGAGACTGGTTGTGTCTCACACTCTAACAAACTGTGGTGAGCGGTTCCATATGAGAACAGAGTAAAGGTGGACAGGCAGTCGTTTGAATGGCTGGATGTGTGTTTGAAAGCGTGGGAACGTTCTCTCCGGCGTATTACTCCCGTCTGTGGCGATTGTTTCCTGCAGGAAACAAGAGATCTGTAAGAAAGTGTTGTGAAAGTGTCAGACGGGTCTGTTTCCTCCGTAGGGTCCGTCTTTAAACATCTGGAAGCACCAGCTGAGCTCTGATGTCACTGTAGAAATATTCATTGTGGTCGTGGTGGGAAAATCATCACTCACTTTACTTGTTAAAAAATGTGTGCAATTAGAGATGAACCCTTGTTAAACAATGTGACATCCTGTTTTGATTGGAGGAGTAAGAGAATGATGTCATTGCTAAAGAACGTAAATCTCTCTGTGAGTTTGTCAGGAGGGATGTTGGATCAGGAATTCTTCGTCATAAAACACAGAACACAAGTTTGGGTTAATGCATTAGGGGAATATAACACGTTTCTGACTCATCAGAAACCGGTAATCATCCAGTAATAATCAGGCCCCTGTCGCCTCTCTGCAGTTTTCCGTGTTTCTGGGAATCATATTTTTCCTGGAGCTGACGGCGGGAGTCTTGGCGTTCGTCTTTAAGGACTGGATCAAGGACCAGCTGAAGTTCTTCATCAACAACAACATCAGAGCCTACAGAGATGACATTGACCTGCAGAACCTCATTGACTTCACGCAAGATTACGTAAGATCACGACTCAAAATAAACATTATGTTGGAGGTCTACATAAGGCCAAAAATGAGTGTAGATATACATTGAAGTTATATATCTGGAGTCCAGAATATAATAGAGACCCTAGAGAGGGTGAGTGTCTTTTTTGTTAGCTCATTCTAGCAACCAGCTTAGCAACAATTTAGCAACTATATAACAAAGCCCTGGTAACCATTCACAACATCATTACATCGTACCAGTACAAGCTCAGATGTTCTTCAGAAAATATTAAACTCATGTGTGTAATATTACCTGCGACCAATAATGACATGTTTGTTTAATGACATGTTTGGTTAATGACATGTTTGTTTCTGCAGTGGGAATGTTGTGGAGCATTTGGACCTGAAGACTGGAATCTGAATATTTACTTCAACTGTACGGATTTTAATCTGAGCCGAGAGAAGTGTGGCGTTCCCTTCTCCTGCTGCACTAAAGACCCTGCTGTAAGTATCCGGCTAACAGGGAACGTTCTGGGAATGTTGGCTAACATTCTCAAAAACTTTATTATTAACTTTTTATTATGCCTCTTAATGGGAATGTTAGGAAAACATTCTTACAGCCTAAACTTGTTAGCTGAAACAGGCACAATTAACCCCCTACTAAGATTATATTTAAAGCAAACCGACTTTTTGAGCCTTTAAAATAATGTGGACCACATCAAATGTTCTCAAAAATAGCATATTAACTATTTTTGTGAGGGCATTTTTAAAATTGTGGCCTCCGTGAGAACAAACAAACACATGCACAACAGCAGGCAAAACATGCACAGATGCACGTCTTTTAGCATCTAATCTTAAATGTTTCATTGTCTGAGAACCAGGAACATAAACAGGAAGTGATTTAGATGCACCACAGACAAACTTCATATACATCCCGTATACAGAATAAACAATAGTTCTGTGCTGAACTTTGGACAGATCCAGTTTTAAAGGTAATCTGTAGTTCATCACAGGACTAACTTTCACCCTGTGATTTTCTCTGTAGGAGGATGTGATCAACACACAGTGTGGTTATGACGTTCGAGAAAAAGATGTAAGTAGACTACATACAATCTTAAACTAAGGTTCTGTGTTCTGGTAAATCCTTCTGGAGTTCACACTAAAGCACAACAGCAATACGCCAAAGATAAATTATATTCTATTAGAGCCCTGTTGACACCCAGTATTAACATCCGTCCCAGGTCTAAAGTTAACACAGGGATAATCATGTTTGGTTAACAGCCCAACTTTCGGCACTTTTCAGTGTGTCTAGTTTACATTATTCTGTTAAGTGTGTGTGTGTTGGTTTACTTAACCATATGTCTGGGACAAATTTGTATCCAAAAGTCAGCAAAACCTGACGAAAAACTTCCTTTTGGGAATGTCCTGATTTGTAAAAAAGATTATAAAATATAGTAAATAAAGTCTAAGCTATTTAAACAAATTGTGTAATTGTAAAAATGCGTAATGTTTCTGTTAGGATTAGACTATTAGACTGTTGAGTTTGGATATAGTGTTTAGACCTAACCATGTATAAAAACAATGAAAGACTATGGAATGTGTTTAATTGGTTATGTTGTGTTTTGTTTACAGGACAATGAACAGAAGATGTTTATACACACTAAAGGATGTGTGCCTCAGTTTGAGAAATGGCTACAGGAGAATTTAAACGTGGTTGCTGGAATCTTTATAGGAATCGCTCTTCTGCAGGTGAATAAACAGCAACACTGAAGATCTGAAGTTTCTGCTGGTTGTAAATGTTCATTTATCATGTGTACAAACACCAGCTGTAATTTACATTGTGTAAATGTGTTAATTTTAACACCATCACAACTATATGTTAGCAATGTTGGCTCAGAACATTAAATTATTAGTGAAACTTTTTAAAAACAATTCATAATTTAAAACTGTTGGAATAATGTTCTTATAGAAACTGCTGTTAATGTTAATACAATGTTTGAAAACATCACGTTTTAAAACATTCCTAGAACATTTGAAATATATTTTAAAACAACAACAACAACAAAATTGTTAATTGGGAGTAACTAATGTGGAGACACTAATCTGTCCTCTGCTTTAGATCTTTGGGATCTGTCTGGCTCAAAATCTCCTGAGTGACATTGAAGCAGTGAGAGAAAGCTGGTGAGAAACATCACTGTTACAACACAAGCATTTTGAGGTCATTAAACACCTCACATTAATAACATCTGTGTCTTTATCTTCCTACAGTTTGTTCACCTGAAACCTCTGAGCTGTTCCACAGACAGAGCCTTAATCTTTCTGTCACCCGGCAACAGAGTCGGAACATTGTCATCACTGTATCCTAGCAACTACTGAGGGATTTCATCCACATACCTCTTATGTACAGCAGCGTCTTAATGTTTTCTTTGATAATGGTGCCCAAGTTCTGAATTGTTTTCTTTAGCATTTACTTACTTACTTATAATCTTTTCCAAGTATTGCACAAACTTTATTAATGGACAGACTTTAAACACAACCTTTGGGTGCTTAATTGCATTTTGTAATTGTTGGTCTACAAACACCTATCAGCATGAATGTCACATCTGAAGATTCTGTGTAGCGTTAACAGTAGTTGGACTTTTGAAAAATGTGACCCCAGTGTTTAGGTTTTTTCCAGTGTGCTTTTTCAAGCTGGTTGGAAAGAACGTGTTCCTCCCTAAACTATTTATACATTAGCAACTGCAGTCGATCAGTCACTTAGTTAGGCTAATGTGAGCCTGTTCACACTATATTTACAATTAATAGGCAGGACAAACGTAATCTGAGCACTTTCATCTGTGCAGATTATGGGGGGAAATTTCTATAATTCTGTAGAATAAATTTAAATGTGGTAAAATGTGTTAAACAGTGTTAAGAATAAAGGTTCGTTCACACCAGGAACTATAACTATATTAGCGTCCACATCCATTTATCAGCTGTAAAAATTACTTTGAACGTGAATATAAGGATGTTGTTGCTTCTTATGGTTATAGTTTTTGTACGGAATACACTACAACAATTTTTATAATGTATGATTTTTGATCTTTAAAGTTAAACTTTAATAAGAAGTGATGGCAGTATCAAATTAGCCAAAATATTAAACATAAAGTAGGTGTGTAGAATAGTTTGAATAATGTGCAGTTTTCTGTGGAATTTCACAAACCCGGATTGAGGGTGTAGTTTCTAGCTTTGCTGTTTTTAGTAAAAACAGTATTTTCCTGTCTAGATTGTGCAGTTTGAACACTATATGTGTATTTGGTTCTGTTAATTTTCTTCACATTGTTATATTGTATATTACCTGGTTAAATGGATTTTATAAAAACAGTTTGCTTTTCAAGATAAGGAAATTTCACTGCATGCTTATTGATCTAACACTACATTTTTATTTAAGTACATTCGACTACATGAAACTATTTTTGTGACTTGTTAACCTGTACTAGGCTTTGAAATTACAACCAGCATGTATGGTGGGAATATAGCAGATTGAAGGTTTTGATTCAAATGGTGCAGTTAGAACAGAACAAAATCTGTCAGTGTCATATTCATATTTCAGTGTCATATTTCATCACTTCAAATATATTTTGCATGAAAATAATGTTGTTTTTTTTCAAAGAAGTGCATGTAGTATAGGCTTTAATTTATGCTGATTTTAATAATATGTGTCTAGGCAGGATCTTTGTTTACAGTTATGAGAGTGTAATGAGATTAATTTGCATTGCATGTATAAATTTGGCTAGGAATTAGTAGGAATTTACAACTACAGTACAATGAAGGTGTACATCTCAAAAGGTATTCGGCTGCCATGTTCTTAGAATGCTGGTTAACATTGTTAAAATTTGTTAACAAAATACGTTATTCTTATGTTCAGTATTATTATTTTTTGAGGTGAAATATGACCTGCACACGTTATTGTGAAACACTCACATAAATTTGATGTCCAATCATAAAATATTTCTAAAATTATGACGGGCAGGAAAATGACCACAATGTTGTACTTTGATTGTGAATTAAGTCTCTGTCGGTGGTTTCGTGACCTTTGTAAAAAAACAACAAAACAAACAGGGTTTGTTGGGTAATTTGAACTGGTGTGATGGGCCCATGTGTTTATAATATTCCCTTCTTACATTTTCCACTTTATATGCATATTTCCACTATATATACATTATATATGATTATATTTGTTTTTGGTTGATTCGAAAGTTTTGGCAGTCTATGTTAAATTGTGGGTCAGGGCCAAAAAAAAAGCCGAACAAGGAATTTTTTGTATTTCAAAGTTGCAGGTTTAAACTCGTTGTCTAAACTCAATTTCATTGTGATTGTACCTTAAAATTTGATTGGTGGAGCCACATTTTTAAATAACTTGTTTTGAACATTTCACATTGTTTTGAAAACTTTCTCATAAAAGCAACACATCCTAGTAAAAATATGGTGTAAAACTACATTTTGATGATTAAAAACTGGAACATGTTGTGATTTATATGACTTATCTTGTTTTTTGACTTTGCAAAAGTGTATTTATAGACAGTAACTCCTAATAATGACAATTAAAAGTAAATAATTAGCATGGAATTTGCATGTAAATAGAAATGCACCAGTTTATATGAAGCAGTTTATAGATTTAGGCCTGAAAGTTATATTAAAAGAACATTAAGTTATTTATTTGTGTCATTAAGGTTTGACATGATCTTATTTAACATATTTAAACAATAAAAATTGTGTCTTTGTATGTGGCAAATCCTGTAAATGCCTTTTAGGTTTCCGAGCGCTGAGTATGAACCAAATCCCATAGGAATGTTTCCAGCTCCATGTTAAATCATTGCAATAAATAATTAAATCAGTTCTAATAGCAAATCAATATCCTTTGCTTTTTAATTTAGGTTTATATTAATATGCTGATGAGCCGAGGATGTGAGGATAACAGATATATAATTGTGGCTATTATTAAAAGGTCCAGTTTGTAAAGATGTTACTGAAGGTTAAAAGCACTCGACACGTTCCTCTGTGGACAGCAGATGACGCTACAGGCTGTGATGTAAAATTGGTCGTCATTACACGAGGATGAACGAAGATGTAATATTTATATTCCCCTAATGTTGTTTGCTGTAAGGAAGCTTTCAGAGCATAACAAACAACGATTTGTTTGCATGTAACACACATTCTTCCAGTTTTCTCACCACCTTCATTTATTTCTTGTGAGATCTAATGCCCTGCTAAAATGTGATCTGATGTCCTGTACAGTTATAACACACACACACACACACACACACACACACACACACACACACACACACACACACACACACACACACACTTAAGTTAAGTTAATTTAAGCAGTGTGTCCACCTTGAGACCTTTCTGAAAATGAAATTGTATTGTCTAAATCACCTTAAGTGCACTTTGCTTATACAACCTCCATCTTCCCTTTGAAAGCAACACGGGTAATCTGAGCAGATTAGGATCGGCTGTTTTCTTAATCCCACCACGATTAAAATAGGATTAAAACTCATCTCTGAACTCAGTATCACAGTAACTACTCTCTCTCTCTCTCTCTCTCTCTCTCTCTCTCTCTCTCTCTCTCTCTTGCATGGACCAATAGCACAACATTAGGGGTCACTGTTTTGATTTTTTCACAGTTTCTCTGTCAACTATGACAAAAAGAGCAGCATTGTTGGTCAATAAAATATGCAGAATTTTGTTGTCTGAGTATTGCATACACAATATTAGCCAATTTACTACACCAACTTACTACACCAATTTACTGACAACAAACAGCTATAAATTTTCTGTAAAGATGCTTTGAAACAATATGTGTTGTGAAAAGCGTTATACAAATAAAAGTGATCTGGACTGAATAATGCTAACAGAACGTTACTGTCTGAATATTGCAGCAACGCTGGTCACTAGTAGCTAGCAGCCTGGTTATATTTAACCAGCAGGTTTTCCTTAACAATAACATACTCATACTCATAACATATTCATTTAAACAGTATGTGCAACATGCATGGGTAATAATGTAAGTGTGGGTTTGGATTTAAGACAAAACACACAAGATCACATCAGGTCTGTTAATGGCTTTTCTTTGGCAGTGTGTGTCAGCGTTGATGGAATCTTTCTCTCACACTCCAGGAACCACGGGAGAGTCTTTACCCTACAGAACATGGATAGCCGCAGGTCCGATGTGTTCACACACTCTACAGATTTTCCATAGAACGGCAGTGACCAGACTCCTGCGTCCATTTCCTGGAAGCTTGTTTGGTTGATGGAGGTGGAATTAGTCAATAGTTAAGCTGTAATGTCCTCTGTGCAGGACAGGGTCAGGTACAACTGCATCCAGTGTGCTATGCTCACATGCTATTTAAAGCCTAGCAAAACCTTTTGGGCCTAATCTGTTCTTTTGAAAGATGCATTAAGATGCGGTTTCAGTCTATGGTGCTGGATGACAGCTTTAGGGTCGGCAAATTGGGGATGGGCTTATCGATGCTCCGGGAGCCTGGGGTCCCATCGTGAGGGACCACCGCTCTCTCCTCTGGGCCAGGACCAAAGTTTATCTGAAAGGCAGGGGCTGCGTGGGAAGGGGGGATTGTGTAATACTCACATGGGCTTAAGAGACTTAAATGTGGCTAAAGGTCCTGGAACCTGTAACAGATATGACCACACGAGAATGAGATCATAGATATATAGATGACTGTATTACAGTAGTGATGTCATTGGGCTTGAAACATCACCTCCAGAACTGATGTGATGAGTAAAGAGATTATGAAGTGTGACAAATATTTTCTAACCATGCAATTTAACTGATTTCTGCTTTCTTAAGTGTTTGTGGCTCCCGATGGATCTGAAATAGACTGTAAAAACGTTTGCACTGTAAAACCTACTTGTCTCAGTTGAGATTAGATATAAATGTGATAAACTATTTATTTAAGTCAAAATACCAAACTGG
Organism: Yasuhikotakia modesta; assembly: GCA_036877545.1. Classification (NCBI taxonomy): domain Eukaryota; kingdom Metazoa; phylum Chordata; class Actinopteri; order Cypriniformes; family Botiidae; genus Yasuhikotakia; species Yasuhikotakia modesta. Next base: position 15,763 of record JBAJNP010001269.1, on the reverse strand, counting down.
TTCAATTCATTCGTTTATTTCAAATTAGATGCATTAATTTTTTTATTAAAGTCAAATGATGAACTTTGTTAGGTCGCACACTGTACAAAAATAGGTTTAAGGGTTAAAACAATTCTCAATGTCAAGGAGTGGTGTATAAACTTACACCACGGTATGTTATGTGTTCAACTTGTCAAGGACTGAACAAATGGGAGAGAGAGGGAGAGAGAGAGAGAGAGAGAGAGAGAGAGAGACCTCCCCTTTAACCTGTGACAGCAGTAGCACTTTTGGTTGAAGACAGTGGAAGTAGTTGGTGGTGGCGAGACCAGAAGATTCAATATCCTCAGTAAACTATCAGATGCGAAGGTAAATGACTTTATTTAATGGCACGTGACGTTTACGTTGTTTTTTTGTGTAAATGTGTTTATGATTTACATGTGAACGGTGTGAACGGAAAGGTGCATAACATGTAAATAATGTGGCGAGTTTGTTTATGTGCCATGAAATGATGTTTCGCTTCTAAGTGACAATTATTTAATAGGCTCGCATTCAAGCAGGTTACATTCAATACAGGTGTGATCGATAACTTGTTCATATTTGTATAGATATGAGCTTTATGAAATGTACTGAGACACTGAGAGTAAGGCTGTGTAAAGCAGGATAATGGTGGTCTATTGATCCGATTAAATCCTTAACCTGACAGATGGACTAACCAGGGAAAGCGGCCAGGCTGCTGCTTAATTCATTTTAGTCACATCCTGAAAATCCCACTGGATTATGAATTATTATTCGCGAGGGATTTTGTTTTTGAAGTGTAATGTATTTAAACTGGTTTGTTTTTATTAGATTGTGCAGGTAACTGTGACCAAGATTATATCAAACTACAAATTCAGCTGCTGGTTAATATTTGTCCTTTAAAAATGAAAATGCAATGTAATAACCTCATATGAATTTTCTAATAGAAAAATAGCATAAATTGTTAATGCATGTTGCATAAGTGGAGATTGATTAAATATGATTTATTAAACATGTCAAACCTATTTTATATGACGTCATTTATTAAAACAATAGGGTTTAATATTTAATTCTCTGAATGAATGAAATACACGTCGGTTTATTTATAGGTTTAAAGGTTTAATACATGAGCTGTCTGACAGATTACAGTGGTGTGTTATTTATTGGTTTAGACTCGTCCTCTCCTCACCTGTAGTTACTGTAGATCTGCGCATTTTGGTTAGATAGTTTTTGAACTGTAGGTAAATGGGTTAGTTGATTTGAATATAACTACGATTTGTGTAAAAATGTTTTATTGGTCAATACACACAACCATACACAGTATGACATGTGGTGAAATATAACACTCTTCACAAAGAACATGAGAAACTGTAGAGATTAGGAATACAAATAAATATTGGTTTACGTGTACAGTGTTTATGGGTGAGCAATGGTCTGTAGCTCATTGTGTTAGCAGTGTAAAGGTTGTGGGTTCGACTTTCCGGAACATCTAGTGAGTGAGAAGCTTAAATGCACTTAAAAGTCACTTTGGGTAAGTGCATAAATGCTAAGTCCAGTAAATTAAGTTCTGCACAATGGCAGTCATATGGTTTTGAGAGTGTACTGTAGGATTAGCATGACAGGCTAAAGGCCCATAATAAATTGGATTTATTGATCTGACCTGATACAGATACAATTAACTTTTTGAGGTTAGTTGTTTTTGTTTTTGACCGTGTGAAAAACAGCCACACCGATTCTTAACTCATTCAAGTATAAACACTGTTTTGGCACATAGGTTTTAAATGATTACATTATATATGTAAATTATTACACTAAATTATTAGTGTAAGTTAAACTACTGGGACTTTACACTGGATAAGATTATGAAAAGCTCCTCTGTTGCCATGGTAATGTTATCAGGTGCAGGTGTCACACTGACTACCTTAAAACTGCTAGTTATGTGTGCCAAACTAAAACCACAGCATCTGTCATTCCATAAGCTTTCCATCACCCACTCAGTTCAACCCGTGGTTTAAAGTGGAACAATAAGCTTAAATGCCTAAATGTTTGTCTGATTTTATAGCAGGTATATATTTACACAATGCAGCTATGCTAAAATATCTTAATAGAGGTATTTTTAACAAATAAGGTGATTTGAATTCTGTTTGTTTTTGACAAAAACTGTAAAGAAAAGTCTATTTATTCTTGTTCATAGACTCTCTCTTTCTCATGTTTTGTTTTAGGAAATATTATGAGGAAACCATTAGAGCCTTCGCACTGTGTGAGGTATCGTGGCGTTCGTTGTTCCTGTCAGGTTTAAGTAGAGCGGGTGTGTAACCATGCCTGGCGCTCCATAGATTTGAGACCACCGGACCCCCGAACTGCCTGTCAACCATGGATCCCGTGTTCCCCTGCATTAACCTGGGGTCATTCTCCGCCCCTCCGGATCGAAACCGCAGGCGCCACCGAGCGCAGTGCGTGAGGAGGAAACTCCGTCCGACGAGGGTTTTCGGTTTTATCCTGAGCGTCGCCGCCCTCTCCGTCTTCCTGTCCTGGAGTGCCTTCACGTCCACTTTGGGGCCATTTTCAGAATGGATGCCACAGACATCACTCACCAATCACGAGGGACAAGTGCCACACAGAACCGTCCTCTCATCCAAAGTCGAGCACAACTCATCTGCCGATATGCCTGTTGCCATGGCGTCGTCCGACGAGCACAAGGGAGAATACCCAGAGGACTTGTTTTCACTCGAGGAGAGGCGACAAGGTGCCGTCGTGCTGCACATGTTCGGTATGATGTACATGTTCATCGCCCTCGCCATCGTGTGTGACGAGTTCTTCGTTCCCGCCCTCACCGTCATCACAGAAAAACTTCAGATTTCGGACGACGTGGCGGGCGCCACCTTCATGGCCGCCGGAGGCTCCGCCCCCGAGCTGTTCACCTCTGTGATTGGTGTGTTCATCTCGCACAGCAACGTGGGCATCGGAACCATCGTGGGTTCTGCCGTCTTTAACATTTTGTTCGTGATAGGGATGTGTGCTCTGTTCTCACGGGAAATTCTGAACCTCACCTGGTGGCCGTTGTTTAGAGACGTCAGCTTTTACATCGTCGGACTAATTATGCTCATCGTATTCTTCCTGGATAACTACATTACCTATATGGAAAGCCTTGGACTGCTGTTCTGCTATGCTAGTTATGTCACGTTTATGAAGTTCAATGTAACTGTAGAAACCCTCATCAAAACCAAACTGCTCAGGAATCAAGTGGATGACATTGAAGTTCCAAAGGTGAGGTGAAATGTTCCAGGTTTGATGTCTGCTTTCCAGGTGACAGAGGATGTTGATTAGGAAGGCCGGAGGCAGAATCCGACGGCCGGCTAATAATCGGAACACTGGCAATGGTTTTATCACCTGCCTGAGCCGGATTAGGCATTATGTTAGGTGTCACCTGGACGAAGCAGACAACACGTTCAGCTGAGTAAGACAGAACCAAGAGTGAAAGTTGTAAAATAATAAAAAATACCAATGAGAAATCTTTTCCCTGACAATAATCTATGCCGTAGCATTCACTTTTTATTTACTGATGGCAATGGGTAGAGTTTTCCTTAAAAAATACAAACACAAAACTTTTAAAACAAAGTTTTTTTCTCCCAGACAGCAGTTAGACTAAACAAAGACTAAATGTAGAAGTTCCTTCTTCTCAGATGTTCCTCCTGAAGAAAAAGTCAAGAGACACCGAAGAGATCTGAAATTCTGCTCAGATTTCAGTGTGAACTAACTTTTTTACAGTCAATTGTGAAATTTACATGACCCAACTATCTGAGCTATGCTATCTGAGACAAGGTTGATACTTCAACAAAACATAAAGAGGATCTCCATGAAGTCTTCTGAGCTTTAAAAGAGCATCTGAGTGATAGGTTGGCAATTAAAGCATGTAAGACAAACAGGAAGTGAGGTCATTTTTCAGATGCAGGAAGTAAGGTCTCTAGAAATTCCCAGCTTTAAACTATTCTAGTTATTGTGTTTGAAGTACTAGGTAACTGTGGCATGTATCACCCTTATGAAAAATACCCATGGTTTTACTACAGTAAAACTCATTGCCATTTTTATTTCCACAATTTTACCACAAACATCATGGCTAAATGAAACCATATAAGTATAAATATGGTTCCTGTAGCGAAACAAATGGTAAATTTGCATTTAATGTGATTTTAATAAAAATGTCATAGTTGAACTGTGATTACTGCAGTAAAACCAGGATTCATTTCCATAAGGTGGATAATAGTTTTTCTCAGTAGATTTTAATTCTATTATTTTTTGTTAATTTTAAATATATAAATGACACATGTTGCTCCCCTTTTGGATAATACTGTTATGCTTGATAGAATGTCAATGGAAAATCACTTAGCAATCACAGACTCATTCAGCAGTGTCATTATTTATCACATGTGTGGTGATGGACATGTTTATCAGGAGCTTCTATCTGTAAGCTAAATATTCAACCTGCTGTGCTTTGTTCAAACAGCTGGAGTCGGAATTGTTGTTTGCAGATGCGGTTTGTCCCACGTATGGAACACAGGTGAATTAGCAGAACTTTGCTCTTCTCATTGGCTTGTTAGTATAACTGCACCAGGGGCTTAATCTTAAAGGATCGTTAGTAGCCACTATCTAAAGTCAATCATTAGTGTTAGATGCTCTCTGATGTTGCAGTAGATTGCTTTTGCATGTGGGGCTGTAATCTAAGAACACACTGTGATTCTATCAAGTACAAGAATCAGTGAAGAAAAATGTTATCACATTTTATTCTGAATCGATTTAACGCAACTAACCTTTTCATGAAAGCAGGTATTGTAGGAGAAAATGTACAAGGATTTTACCCTTTTAAAAGATCGAAATATTGATCTACACTTGGTAGGTATCAGAGCCTTAGCTAGGAGTTTAGAGCCTCTTGCTGTGCTGTATATTGCTTTGGACCCCGTAATGCAAGACTGAATTATGGTGGCCCTCCTGTACATTTGGGCTCCTAGAATCAGATGAATAGATGAAACGGGATAGGGATCGCACATGTGCTCTCTGATGTTTCTTTAGCTGCGCTCGGATAATCCAATAAGATCGTGATCCTTTTAGCACTGCTAAGTTTAGACAGGTGTCCTGTTCTGTTTTAAACTGTCAGGAATCAGACACTGAGTTTGCTGAAGAAACCTGGAGCTTTTCATGTCATGCTGTAAGATTTCTTCTTGTGTAAATCATTGGTTAACAGAAGGTTCTGTTACTGGCAGTTTATTTATGTCTGGTCATAGTTTCTGATTTCCAGATTGAAATACTGTGTAATCCCACATCAACTGCTTACTAGGGGTGACGGCAACCAAAGTTAAACGACTCTTAGTACTTAGGGGAGTGAGCTGTCTTTTAAGGGGGCGGTGAAGATTATTAACATGCTCTCTCATAACAGACATTCACCTGAAAACAAAGGTCATTTTAAATACTGAATTACACAGTACTGGTCTTTAATATTTTAAAGATTGTTGTTGGTATGTAAGGTAAAATGGCAGAATTTTGATATGATTTGTGGTGATTAATCTAGGTGATGATTTTAAAAGGGTAAACAACAAAACCGAGCTAATCATTTCCCTAAATAATTATATATATATATAAAAGTTACACTAACATTACATCAAGAACATTTATTGACACAACAATTTTGATAGAACTTAGAGAACGTTAGCCAACGTTCTGATAATAGTGAGAACTCGCTGTTAGGTGAGTTAACCTGTGTGTGAGAACTCGCTGTTAGGTGAGTTAACCTGTGAATCTTTAAATATTATGTCCTTAAATGTTCTGTTTCTAAAATTGGTTACCTGTAATGTTAAGCCTCTTTTCTCAGCTCACCTTCTTTCTGTTTAAATACAGGCCCAGTGCAAAGACACGCTGCATTGATCATTCTGAGTGTCCTGTATTTAACCTGCAATAACTCAAGAATATATAACAGCTTTTTAAATAGATATTTTTAGATTTTTGTAGAGTATTTTAGTGTAACTCCCCACATATGGTTCTTATTTATGAATCAGAGTCATCACAAGTATAAACAATATTAGATTGAAGTGGTAAAATGTTTTTTTGCATATGTGCTTATTTGCATACACAAACATATTAGACTATATACTGTGTGTGTGTGTGTGTGTGTGTGTGCGCCTGTGTAACAGTTAAAGTATAGAGCTAAAAATATTACTGTAATGGTGACATTGCAGGATGTGTCCCGCTTCCTGATTGGTTAACTAATGAACTAATTGCTAAATTGTTACTTTATAAAGTTCATTAGCAGCTGGTTGGTGAGACTCACCCTGATCTCAGCCACTTCCTCTTCTTCAGCTGTCTCTTGTGTAAGTGTGTGTCAAATGAGACGACAAAGTTATGCAACATTGTTAAATACACTTTAGATTTAAATCAGGACTGTAAAGCGTTTCTAATGTTTTTCCGCCACAGTGAATTTAGTCATGCATAAAGTGGCACTTATAATATGGGAGCGGATTGTAAGGTTTCACAAGGTTAGTTGTTTATTTTCTAACATTTTCACATGATGGTGACAGAACGTCGTGTAGGAATTTTAGGTATTGTGTGGTGGGTCCACTCATGTCCAGTTTTTAGTCTGTTGTCTCCATCGGGTTCACAGAACCGCATTTTAGCTCCAACTCTAATGAATCTCACCTGAAGCATCTAATCAAGATCTTTGGGACTGTTAGAAACATCTGTGTGTGTTGAAGTAGGTTGGAGCTAAACTCTGCAGGCCTGTGGACCTACAGGAACATGGGTTGGAGACCTCTGTCTGTGGATCTGCTGTTTGGGCAGACTGGGGTTAAAGCTGTGTTGTGATAACAGAAATGTTAGTGTTTTATGAGGTAAGATTTTTGTTAATTGCAACTCAGTGCTGAAAAGATTATTGTATTGATCATTATTATATTGTGACTGTTTACATTTTAAGAAAGTGAGGGTTTCTAGGGTGTTGCTATGCAGATACATATTTGTTTTGAGTAGTCTGTAGTTTGTTGCTATACGGTTTCCAGGATGTTACGGATGGTTTCTAGGTCTAAGACATATTTCATTATAAACATCAGATGTTTCTGTGGTTGCTCCTTCTGTGAAAGTGTTTAAACATTTTTGCATCATGCCTAAAAAACCTCCATGCAACTCTAAGATGTCACCAACTTTGATATTTAACATTAGGGGCTTGTTCAAATCTCAAGTATATGCAAAAGAAACTCCAGGTTTTATGACTAGCTGTAGCTTATAATTGCTAAATAAAACCTGGACCAGAGCAGATCTGCCAGCAGAAGGTCCTCTGCAGATGACACGCTGGTCTCCTGTTGGCTGACCTCTGCCTTAAAACGCACTAAACACAGAGCTTAGCTCTGTTTCCACAGGCGTTGCTAGCCAGCTAGCAGCTTATCTTGCACCTGCAGAAGAACCAAAGCTGGTGAGGGAGGAACGTGAATGGAGAACAAATGGCAGGTCCTTCTAATCACCAAGGAAACGTGCTTAAGCTCTCTGTGTTCAACTGGGCTGATTAGGCTTGATTAAGACGCCAAGCCAAACTGTTTTCTTATGAGGACACTGTTGGTGCTGCTGCCACAGGTGTCCGTGTGTTAGGTTTGAGATCAGCTGTATGCTGGTGTTTTAGCAGATTAATAACACATTTAAAATGAACAGTCAGTTTTGGAACTGAAAATACCTATTTTATCCAATCAGATGCTACCTGCTTCTGACTGGCAATAACTAGTGGCAAATCATCTTCATATTTATATATTCGTACGCTAACTGTTGGCTAAAATTGTGCATTTTATAGCACTTGATACACAGATCAAAAGTTTAAATCTCATTTTCTCATCAGTTCATCTCAGTGTTTTTTTGTAGTGTACAATGATCAGTTCAGCGAAAGGTTGAGGCCAGTTTTATTCTAGCTGTAGAGTGATTTTGATCACCCGGTTTTTCAATGGTTTTTGTTAAACGTGAGCACAGTTTCTGTGAAATCCCTATATAATGCTTAAAAACTGCTACTTAGGGCTGTTTCGTTGCAGAAGACCAGAACTGTGACATGTTCTTAGTTATGGAGGCAGATTAGTCCTGAACTGTTTGTTAAATTGAAGCTCTGAATATTCTCTTAATTAACAGAATGCTGGTCATTTGTTAGCTGTTTGTCAGCATGACATTTAAGTCATACTTCACTGATTAAGTGTCCCAGCAAGTTATTTTCCGAACCCTGGTGGACAAACGCATGATGTTTAGTATCTGCTGTGTTGCTAACGTGATGTCATAGCCGAATGTAGAGAATCAAGTATGTACTTGTGTACTTCAGCAAGCACTTCATCAGAGAAACACAGATTGCAAGGACAGTTACCAAGGAGCAAACAGGCTTTAAAGGCCAAAACAAACAATAACATTTAGTTGTTGTTCAATTCAAGAGTTCCTTGAAATCCATACTATGCATACTTACAAGTTAGGTTTCTAACCAATTAAAGAAATTTAAATGAAATACATTTCTGAATAAGTTGGCAGGAAGATCACGTCTCTGGATGATTCACAGTTTTTCCCTCCTTTCATTTCAGTGTTTCTGTGTTGTTTATTTGGCTCTGTTTGTTAATAAGATTGTGTTCTTGATCTCATTTAGGATAATATGAAAGAACCAAAAATGTTGATTTATTTGCATTTTGTGAGAATTAATGAATCGCCACATAATAATCAGCACGAGAAATGAGAAGCAATGAACACGCAAATCACTAATCTGCTTTCCAACACCATTAAGATTTATTTCATCAAGATTTATAAACACAAAATTGATGCGAGTTCTGTCTATCTGTTTCTCAAGGCAAACACTTCAGGAGATGATGAAAATAAGCTCTCTGTAAGTACATGTTAAAAAAACTAGACAAAACAGAATTGAAAAATAAGATTTGTAAAAGGCTATTTTATATGCTGTATATTACGTGCACCCCACAGGCTAAGCCCCGCCTCCAGAGAGGAGGAAGCTCCGCCTCCTTGCACAACACTCTGATGAGAAACAGCATCTTCCAGCTGATGATTCACACACTTGACCCACTCAGTGAAGGTGAGATGCAAATACAGACATACGCACTGACAGACTGACAGACGTCAGTTCTTAGTCGTGTAATCTGACGTGTCTGTCATGCAGGGAAGTTTAAAGAGAAGGCATCAATTCTGCACAGCATTGCCAGGAAAAAAGGGCAAGATGAGGCAAACGGTGTTGGTGAGTTAATTTAATTCATTTTGTCTACTTTTTTCAATTCATTTTTTTGTATTTAGCCGGGAAATAGGATATTTGAAGAGGAAAGAAAATGCAAGATGAGATGCAAGATTTCATTTCAATGTAATTGGAAGCAAAAAACAGGAATTAGTTGTTTTAGAGTCAACGAAAACATCTACAAAGACTAATTTTTCCTTCAGACAAATGCAGAATATTATTTGCAATAAGATCAGCAACTTAGAAAGCATTTAGAAAGTAAATTCGTAACAATTTAAAAGTAAGAATATAAGAAAAAGGTCCATTTTAATGTTAAATGTCTGAATTCTTAAGGTCTGTTTCTGCATTTGCTTAAATTACAATCCATTTATCGTTGTATTTGTTTTATTCTTTACTAGATAAAAACCTTCCCAACAGCACCAGTGTGGAGGTAGAGGTGACTCCGCCCATGAACGGCAGCATGGCCAATCCAGAGGTGACGTCTTGCTGCAGCACGAGCCAATCACTCGTCAATATGCACACTGATAGTGTCCCTTATTGTGCTACTCAAGAATAAGAAACTTCAATTTAAATATTGACTGACATCATTGACATTTATGCGTTTTAAAGGCTGAGGAAGAGGAAGATGAGGACCAGCCTTTGAGCTTGGCGTGGCCAGAGACACCAAGGAAACAAGCAACGTACCTCTTGATTTTGCCCATTGTCTTTCCGTTGTGGCTGACACTCCCTGATGTTCGCAGAGAAGTAAGATCACTTCTTCATCATGTTACATAATTCTGTGTACTTCTTTATTGACCATCACATGTAATCCTGTATTTAAATAACAGATGATGCAGCTGGGCCTGCTGTTATATGTAAAGGTGCAGTGCGCACCCTAGAGGCACCAAACAGTATTGCAAAACTTGTTTATATATTTCAAAGTTCCCTGTTGATGTCCGTTGTTAAATAAACAAACAATTGTTTACAATTTTGTTTGGTGCTGATGATGGCACAGAAATGACGCAGTGCTCATTTACATGATATTTGTATAATATTAATAACGCTGTATTTATTTATGTTACTCATTTGTTCAGAGTTCAAGAAAGTTTTTCCCCCTCACGTTTCTGGGCTCGATTTCCTGGATTGCTGTTTTCTCCTATCTGATGGTGTGGTGGGCTCACCAGGTAAATGAGACCCTGTATTTGCTAGCACTTGAAGCTAGCATGTATATCAGTAAATACATTTTTATGACGTCACCCCTCAGTTGTATGTGTAAGAGGTTGTGATACGTTTGTCCATGTTTTTATAAAACAAGCTTTTTTCTCCTGCAGGTTGGAGAGACTATTGGAATCACAGAGGAAATAATGGGTTTGACAATTCTAGCAGCCGGCACCTCCATCCCAGATCTCATCACCAGTGTTATTGTTGCACGGAAGGGTCTTGGAGACATGGCTGTGTCCAGCTCTGTTGGGTCCAACATATTTGACATCACTGTGGGGTGCGAAAGCTCTGTTATCAACTAAACAATATTCATTGTTTGTTAGTTTGTAAAAGCGTTTCTCTAATGTTTTCATTTAGTAACAAAAACATAAATATTATTTTGAGAGTTTACAGAATGTTTAAGTTTTTAATTGTAGTGCAAGAACTCTGTAACGTTTTTAAAAATTACATGAACTACTTAAGAAAAATGTTTTTGATGTTTACAATATATAATGTTAAGAAACATTCTGCTAATGTTACTGAAAGTTTCTGTGTATAACTTTAGTGGTTTCTAAAGCAAAATTGTAATGTTTGTTTTATGTTTCTGCGTTTGCCCTCCCCAGCCTGCCGTTTCCATGGTTAATGTATTCCTTGTTGAACAGTCTGAGTCCGGTGGCCGTGAGCAGCAACGGTCTGTTCTGTGCCATCGTTCTGCTCTTCCTCATGCTGCTGTTTGTCATCATCTCCATCGCTGTGTGCAAGTGGAGGATGAGCAAACTCCTTGGGTTCTTCATGTTCCTCTTGTACTTCGTCTTCCTGGTGGTCAGTGTGATGCTGGAGGACAAGATCATCATCTGCCCGGTTTCCATCTGAGACCGTTATCCCGAGTGCCCTGTCTTGATTCCGGGTCACGGTTTTCCTTCTTCCTCCAGACTCAGAGCTTCAAAACTATAACATGAAAACCGAATGTGGAAAATGTGTCTGTTATGGGAAGCAACACATTATTCTGCATGCACTGTCACAAGCAGTACATAGAGGCTCGTTGTACTGTAGATTTAGCCATTTTAACACTCTGTGTGCGGAGGTTGGACCATGGACACACTGCATTGTGAAGAACTTCCACAGAGTCAGTGAAGGATCTATGGTGAAAATACACAATAACAAATAAGAACAAAACACTGATTCCTGTACTGTTCTTTACTGCTTGTGATTTCACACACCTTGTGTTGCACGATCACCAATGACAAAGATTCAAGGAAAGACACGAGGCTTTGTAAGACCTCGTCTGTCCGCTGGTTCTTTCTGATTGTTACATGAGCATTTTTTCAGTATAACATATAACTTATTAAATAAATTTTACACATAGTCTTCGGAGATCTAGGCCTACAAATAAATCAGTATTCATCTCACAGATTTGGAGCACTAGTGTTATTGAATATAATTATTCACATCTACCATGTATTTGTAAATGCAATATTTTATATGTTAATTCTCTGGGACTGACATTTAATTCGACAAGATTTACTTGGCAAATCGAATGAAATATTTGTGAAAGACATTCGCTGGGTGTAGAGGAAAATCTGCATTTCTCTGGGTAACCTTGCGATCAGTTACCGCAATTTCATATGCTAGAATATGTCTTCATTATTCATTTGATCGGTCTAGACTGTTAACCAATATTCATAAACTGTTTCTTTAATTGAAGCTGCAAGCAGGTGTCTATGTGAACATTTCTGCAGAGTTTACTTTGTAAAACTCTGCTAATAATTCATCACTGCCTGTTTCTGTCATCATGTCTCTGAATGAAATTGAGATGAAAAAGTGAAATTATTCTATTGGTGCTTCTGAAAGGAATGGAGCAAACGACAGCTTTGAAGTCGACCATTATTCTTAGTTAAATTGCATGTATCTATCCATCCATAATTTCTGTGTATTGACAATAAGTGATGGAAAATAAAATGATTTCTGAACTTGCACTCAAGAATGTTTGGATTTCTTACAGCTAGTTTTGTTGTGGCCATAAAACATTACATTTGGTAACATCATAGCTAAGACATATTAGGGGAACTAGTTATGGCTACGACTAGTTATAGGTGATATGATTTAAATACATTTCAGTAAGGTTGTTGTAAGTGAATGTGACATATTAATACAATTTCTTGTTCACATTAACGTGTATAATGTTATTTAACATCAAAATAAAAGCGTCATGCCAGTGGACGTTTGCATGTAATGTCCACGCACCTGTCAACAGATGGCGGTAATGAGTAACGACAGTAACACGGAAGCGGAAGTGAGAAGAGAATAAGGTTGATCTGTCATTTCATGTTGTTTGCGTCAGAGTTTAATTCATGATCAATAAAAACATACACAGACACACGTCATCATCCAACTCAAGAAACACGAAGAGATTTATCCCGTCATTCCCGGAAAAATGAAGATCGCCGCGGTCTTATCGCTGCACTTGTTGCTCGTCGTGCCTCATTCCTGCTGGAATGACGGTAAGTTGCGTTTCATATACAAACGCAGTTAAATAAACTACTGTCGTAAAATCAGATACCTGTAAAGATGGATGATGGCGTTGTGTCCGTTTACTGGTTGTGATACGGTTATGCTAACGTTAACTTTGCCCACAAACTTTGTCAGCGATTGTCTTTGCCAATAAACAGGAAGAATTGAAAACAATGCCAGTCTTTGGTCACCTAACACTCCCATATAAATGCCATATAAATGCCCCACAATACCTTTAGGAAGTGCATTTAGATACCAAAAGTGTTTCTGAATAGCTTTAAAGCAGTTTGAGGCAGTTCATGTCTTTGTTAGATGATGGATTGTGGTTAAACTGTTTGTCTTTCATGACAGACGCCGTGTTGCTGCGTGATGTTCAGGCGCTGACGCTGTACAGGGGGCGCCACACCAGCGCACGCCGCTCCAGGCCGGTTCTGCAGCTGCAGTGTGTGGGGGGCTCTGCTGGCTGCGGGTCCTTCGTACCGGAGGTGGTCCAGTGTTACAACAGAGGGTGGGATGGTACAGACACACAGGTAAAGATGTGTGAAAGTCTTACTAATGATGTCAAAACCATGCCCCCATATTCTGATTAACTTTGTTTGACCCTGAAATCTTCCTTATGCTTTTCCAAATGTACTTTTCATTAGTCCACAAAACATAAAGTTTGGTTTTGATTCATTTAAATACACTTAAATGGTTTTTGTACAGATGCTTTGAGAAAAGCTACATTGGGAAAGAGCTAAAATTATATTGTTACCTTAAAATATACCTTAAAATAAATTGTAACCTCCAGTGGTTGTGAAATCCTACGATAGTTTTGTGCGAGGAAAAGAAACTTGGGAATGTTTCAAATGTTGTGGATTCTCATGTTGGTTTCTGTGAACCATGCTTAAAAAATTGTCTTCTAACCACTTTTTCAAAATAAGAGTCTATCCTTTTGTCTTTGTAGTGGGAATGTAAAGCTGATATGGATAACTCGTACAGGTTCGGGCGTGTGGAGGTGTCCTGCGAGGGTTACAGCAATCCCAATGATGCGTACGTCCTGAAGGGTTCGTGTGGACTGGAATATACGCTGGAGCTCACGGCAGAGGGGAAGCAGCAGCACAGTGGCAACTCCTGGGGCTCTTCCGGTTTCTCAGACTTTGCCTCCAATATGTTCCAAGGTTTTTCCAAACAAAAGCAGCAGCAGAATGGAGGCCACTATCAGCAGTCCTACCAGAACAGCCAATCGGATGACAGTGTGGGTGGGCTTATCGTGGTGGGTTTCCTCTTGCTGTTGGCGTATGTTGTGTACAAGATGTTTCTCTGCAGCCCTACTCATGGCCAACAAGGTTATCATGGCGATGGCTCGCAGAACTTCGGTGGGGCTTGGGATAACAGCAACGTCATGGGACCACCTCCTCCTGGATTTAAACCTGATTACACAGGTAAAGAACACAATGGAGAAAGACCAAACATGCCACAGTTCTGTGTATGTGATTCTCTGTGCTTCTCTGTGGTTCTTGTGACAGACCAGTCCAGCTCAGGGCCTGGCTATGGCTTTTCTGAGGAATACACCAGACCTTCTTCAACTGGTTTTACTGGTGGAAGGCGAACTGGAGGTGGTGGATTCTGGACTGGAATGGGAACGGGTTCAATTCTGGGATACTTGTTCGGGAACCAAAGGTCAGTAAACGTCTTGACCTCAATTAGCTCAGTTGAATCATTTAATCAGAGCATTTTTAGCAGCATTAGCTGAGCACTAGCGTAGTTTCGTGTTTAAATATTTTTACTTAGACATAAAACCCACTAGGATGAAAAAACACATCCTAACCACAGAAATACAAAGCAATAAACTATATAGATAAAAGACATCCCTGCTGTTCCCCCATCATCCCTGGTTCTAATGGTTCTAACTGCTAGCGACTGTTTTTTTTTTTATTCATCTTTGCCTGTTTTTTTGTTGATGACAGACGGCAGCCACCCATGGGTTCTGCAGGACCATTTTATTCCAGCAGACCTTCTCCAGCTCCAAAAACAAGTTCAGGAACCCGCACTGCCTCAGGTACGTCGTTACCACAGCTGTGTTACACATCTTAGGTCCTCTTACAGAAGAACCCATTAGAATCCAATCAGGTGCGTTTCAAAGATGAAATCTGCTTTATTTGTGCTTTTTTCTGATGCAGGTTTTGGAGGAACTAAAAGAAGATAAATCAAGATCGTGTCACAGGTTCTGCCGTTTTTCTTCATGTTGTAGTTTTACATTGCAAGGATGTTCAAGAAAACAGGAGTGATTGAGAAATGATTTGTCAGTTAAATGGCGGATAACAAATAAAAGTTTTGCATATTCGTATAAGGTTTGGATTCTGAAGAGCTTTATTTTGTTTAAATAAATGTTTATTTTTTTGAAGTCATCATGAAATCAAAACTAACCCCAATTTTTTATCTTTTTTATTTATAATTTTATCCTATAGTCAGTGCAGTCATGGAATAATGTTAAAAATGTAGGAATTGTCTTTATTAAATGCAGCTTTACTTTTGTGTAGTAACTTTTAAAACAGTAATAGCACATCATGACAACATCAACATTAGGACAAGATTCTCTGGAGGATAAACTCCACTTTTACACCAAGTTCTGGTCGGCAGAATAAATGTAGCCTGACCAAATTTCCATCTTCTCAGCTGTTTTTGTGCTGTCAGTTCTGGCTCTCAGTTTTGTTTTTGGTTCTCTGAACTCATTTGGTTATTATTGGAAAAGATCATGCCATTTGTGTTGTTTTTTCATCATTAAATTTGATCTTTCGTGCAGAAATATGTGTAACGTAAATGAAATTGTTAGAAAATACAGTTTCATGTTGACGTTAATTCATT